>JANHFN010008800.1:0-14198 GCA_032468175.1 Toxicocalamus goodenoughensis | reverse complement strand
CTGGGAAGCATAGAGAAAATAACCCCGTCACAACCGTATTAACTCCTGGCATTCCCCCCTACCGCGAAACCCAACATCCCCAGCAAAATTCTCGCAGCAGGATAGCACGGATTTTCCCTCGCTTTCCTCTTCCCGTTGACGACCGGAGCCTCGGCCAACTTCTTGGCTGACCCAGGCTGGTTTTTTGTTTCTTTTCCTTTCCTCTTTTCCCCTTTTCAGCAATCTGCCGAGCGCTGTGTGAGCACGTTGCTGGATCTTATCCAGACCAAGGTCAACTACGTGGTGCAGGAAGCGATTGTGGTTATCAAAGACATTTTCCGCAAGTACCCAAACAAGTAGGAGCATTTTTATTTTTATTTTTTTAAGGCTTGAAAAGCAGGCTTTATTTTAAAGGCGCTTTTAAAAAAATATATATTTGTATTTCCATTATTACAACTCAAATCATCATAATTTCAACAGCATTTTTGTCATCTGTACAAATTCCTGTCTTATAAACCTTAACACGTTGCATTTACATTTATCAAACAGTGATTAATATCTTTATCCATAATTATTATTCTTATATATTCTACATATCTTTCATTTCTTTTTTTAAGGTCCCTCACAGATTCATTTTTCACATTTTATTTCTTATTTCTGTTTGTTATCCAATCGTACCATTTGTGCCAAATTACAATTCAGAGTCTTTTTTCAATTTCAATGTCTTTTTTCAATTTCAATGTAAGCATATTCATTTCAGCGCTTTCCATTATTTTTGGTTGTGCTAATTTTTCACTAGGGATATTGGAGGTTTTCCACACTTGTGCAAAAGCTATTCTGGCGGCTGTTAAAATATGTATTATTAAATATTTTACTTTTGGGAGGGGGGGGGGAATTTGGTATTTTATAATTCCTAAGAGAAAGATTTCAGGTCTGAATTCAAGCTGATAACCGGTGATCTCCTATAGCCAATTTTATTTGGGCACGTTTTAATGGGAGCAGATTTGCTTCTTGTGTGAATGTTTACCTGTTTGCAGGGATTTCATGGGATTGTTAGGGATCTTGGTTGGGGGCCTCAGAGAATGCTTATGGTCTTCCCCCTCTTTGCAGGTACGAAAGTGTGATTGCTACCTTGTGTGAGAACCTGGACTCCCTCGACGAACCGGAAGCCAGGGCCGCCATGATCTGGATCGTGGGAGAATATGCCGAGCGCATCGACAATGCGGATGAGCTGCTGGAGAGCTTCTTGGAGGGCTTCCATGATGAAAGCACCCAGGTGCCGGGTCTCAGCGGGTTAGGTCTGGGGACTGGGATTTTTTTGGGGTGGTGGTGGTGCCTCAAACAAGCTGGAGTACGGGCAGGCAGACAGACTAATAGATGATGGATGGATGGATGGATGAGTGGATGGCAGAGAGAGATGATAGACTAATGGATGGATGGTGGGTGAATGAATGGCATAGATAGATGATAGACGGATGGATGGATGGATGGGTGGGTGGGTGGCTGGATGGATGGATGGATGGCATAGATAGATGATAGACTAATAAATGGATGGATGGATGGTGGATGGATGGATGGCATAAATGGATGGATGAGTGAATGGCAGAGAGAGATGATAGACTAAGATGATGGATGGATGGATGGATGGCAGGCATAGATAGATGATAGACAGACAGACATATTGATAGATAGATAGTAGATAGGTGATAGACTGCTGATGGACAGAAAGACGGATGATAGATAGTAGAGAGGTGATAGGGTGGAAAGCTTGGGGACCGTTGACTTAAGGACATCTGCAGTGAGAAGACCAGTTGTCCATTGATGGGACCAGGTCTTCCCTCTTTGTCTCCTGCGTGGGGGTCAAGCCTCCACCCCCAGTATCTCCTCCTGGGGAATCTGCCTTTAGCAAGAAGCCTTCCTTTAACCTCGGGTCTGTTTCTTGGCCCGTTCAGGTCCAGCTTCAGTTGCTGACGGCCATCGTGAAGCTCTTCCTGAAGAAACCCACCGAGACGCAAGAGCTGGTGCAGCAGGTGTTGAGTCTGGCCACGCAGGTAAAGCTCTTTGCCACTCACCCACTGCCAGGGACCCCTTCCGGCCACCGAAAAACCTGTCCAGAGCCCTCACGGCCCTGTCAGCGCAGGAGAAAAATGAAAAATGTGCCAGAAGTTGGTGTTTTTTTTAAAAAAAATTTTTTTTAGTTTTTGGGAAAATACACATAGTCCTTGACTTAAGGCCACTCACGTAACGATCGCTTGAAGTTCCGCTGGACCTGCCTTTGGCCTAAGATTTGATGCTCCCAAGGTCATAAGGGTGAAAAATGGTCATAAGAGGGGGAAAACGGTGCTAGGTCCCTTTTACTGGCCGGATGCCCTTCCTGTTGCCAGGGCGGAGTTTTGTTCAGCAGATAAATTCTCATTCTTCCCAGAGAGAGAACTACCTGCTTCTAACTAGGATCGAACTCACAGTTTCCTGATTGTGAGGCCAGAGCGCCACCTCTAGGCCACTGATAAATGAACTGTTGTAAATCAGGTGACCCTGGGGATGCTGTCATGTGAAAAATGGTCATAAGTATGAAAAATGGTCATAAGTGTGAAAAACAGTGCTTTTTTTCTGGGCAGGTGTAGCTTCAAACAGTCACTAAATGAACTGTCGTAAGTCAAGTGCTACCTGTAAATCATTTTTCCCCTTTTCCCCCCAATCCGGTAGGATTCGGATAACCCAGACTTGAGGGACCGGGGCTATATCTATTGGCGCCTTCTCTCCACGGATCCCGTGGCAGCCAAGGAAGTGGTCCTGGCCGAAAAGCCTCTCATATCCGAGGAGACCGACCTGATCGAGCCCACCTTGTTGGACGAGTTGATCTGCTACATCGGCACGCTGGCCTCGGTCTACCACAAGCCCCCCAGTGCGTTCGTGGAGGGGAGCAGGGGCATTGTCCACAAAAGCCTCCCGCCCCGCACAGGCTCGTAAGTCGGAACTCTGAAATCCTCACTTCAGTGGTGGGATTCAAATTTTTTTTTTTACTACCGGTTCTGTGGGCGTGGCTTGGTGGGATGTGGCTCGGTGGGGCATGGCAGGGGAAGGATATACTGCAAAATCCCCATTCCCTCCCCACCCCACTAACCTGCTTTCTAGCTCCATTCTCCTGTGCAGGGCAACCAAAGGAGACCCAGCCAATCAGCTGGGACTCAATGGGAGGCGGAGAAGAGATGGGGTGGGGCCAGTCAGAGGTGGCATTGGCCGGTTCTCCGAACTACTCAAAATTTCTGCTACTGGTTCTCCAGAACTGATCAGAACTGGCTGAATCCTACCTCTATTCAGGGGGATACTCCTAGGATTGTTCTCAAGCTCCTTGAGCCCCCCAGGTATCCATAAAGTGTCCATGAAGAATGGCATGCTAAGCCACGATAGGAGGGACACCTGGCCCTTCCCCTCACTGCCCAGAGATCAAGCCAGGCTCTGTTGCCACCCGGGCACCCCTGGCCATCCAAGGGTCAGGCTCAGCTGTGCTAAGAAATCAATCCATAGTCTTTGGGACAACAGGTTCAAAGATGGTTTCACTCCCTTCCTGCAGTAGGTTCACCTCCTTGTTCTTTGCAGTAGGTCAGCCTTCCCCAATGGGATCCCCTCTGGGAATGGGGGATTGCAGCTTCTATCATCCCCAGCCAGTGTGGGCTGCCCCTGCTGAACGGGGAGGAGGGAAAACTGTGTTCTGGCTCTCAGATTGGAGGATACTCTTTGAATGGCCGCTGACGGTCCGCTTCTATTTTTACTGTTTCTTTTATCGGCCTGAATATTTAACAGACATCCTTTGATGAGCCCTTCCTGGGGAAGTGCAGAAGCAGAATGGTGGAGCTTGATTAAGAACAGAGCTATTCAGAATCAAAAAAAAAATGCAAGATCCAAACCTCCAGCCTCCATTTTTTAAATTAAAACACTACATGGAATACACCGTTTTTATTGCTCAGCTGGAACCAAGTCCATGCTCCCTTGCTTGAAATTCCATGTCTCTTAATGTGGCATTTATGCTTATTGGTACATATTTCTTTTTATCTCGAGGCAGTCAAAGTAGCAGGTAGATGGAGAGAAAATGAAGCCAGATCTCCAGATGTGAGGGAGGCTGGGCTGAAAAGAATCACCTCTCCAAAGTCATTTAGTGCATCAACAATCTGAATTTTGATTGCTACGAAAGGCAATTCGGTGCAAGTCAAACCCTATTTGGCAACCTTTTTTTGCCACCGTTGTTAAGCAATTCATTGCAGTTCTTCATTTTAGTTGTTAACGGATTCCTGCCCCCCCCCCTCCATGGAATTTGCTTCTCAGAAGTTGGCTGGGATAGTTGCAGGGGGCGACCACAGGACCCTGGGATGCTGCAACCCATCCAGTAAATACATGCCAATTTCCAAGCATACAAATTTTGATTATATGACGTTGGGGAGAGGAAGGGAGGAGACGAGGGGAGAGGAGAGGAGAGGATAGAGTTGGAAGGGACCTTGGAGATCTTCAAGTCCAGCCCCCAGTTCAAGCAGGAGAACCTATCCTATTTCAGACAAGTGACTGTCCAGTCTCTTCTTAAAAACCTCCAGTGATGGAGCATCCATGATTTCTGGAAGCAACTTCTGTTCCATTGGTTGATTGCTCTCACTGTCAGAAAATTCCTCCTTATTTCCAGGTTAAATCTCTCCTGGTTCAGTTTCCATCCATTATTCCTTCTCTTGCCTTCAGGTGCCTTGGAAAATAATTTGACTCCTTCCTCTCTGTGGCAGCCCCTAAAATATGGGAACATTACTATCCTGTCTCCCCTGCTTCTTCTCTTCCCTAGACTAGCCAGGCCCAGTTCCTGCAACTGTTCATCGTATGCTTAAACCTCCAATCCCCTAATCACCTTTGTTGCTCTTCTCTGCACTTTTTCCAGAGTCTTAACATCTTTTTTATAGTGTGGGGACCAAAATTAGATGCAGTACTCTAGGCATGGTCTTACTAAGGCTTTATAGAGTGATGTTAGATCCTCCATGGCTGAGTCCCTTAGATCAGCAAGAGATGACTTAAAAGAAAGAGTCTTTTATTTTTTTTGTATGAATTCCATAGATAAATAGAAACTCCAAAATCTTCCCCAACAGCTGCAGATTAAGTTCATTCTTTCAGTCACATCCTGAAACTCCGGACAGATGGATTTCTCCGCTTGCTGTTGGGACACTGTGGGTACTGTAGTATTATTAATAATCTCTGCCTGTCCTCCTGTCTGTGCAAAGCCAATTGAGGGAGAAGAGTTTGGGACTGTCAGCTGTTTTTAAAAGCAACTGCTTTCTCAATTCAAAGTTCAACATTTATTTTCAAGACCCCGCAGAAAGAATTTGCCTGCATTTTTCCCCCAATCAATTTTTTTTACTATTTGGTCTGAGAGCAAAGACAATTTGCTTTTAGAATCTCCTTCCAAGGGAAATTCATTTTGGCAGAGTGCAGTTTTCCTACATCCACTTAAGTGGCAAAAGGTGGGTGTGAGTTTCCTTTCTTTCCTCCTGCATTGTCTCTCTATGCTCTGCAGCCTCCCTAGTCTCTCTCATTCCCATTCATCCCAGAAGAACATGAATCCATTGGAATGCCTGAGTCAGAATGAGAAGTGCTAGACAGCCAGGGAGCTGCAAAATGAGGGGGAGAGAGAATAGAGTATGAGTATAGAATATGAGTAGAATAGTGTAGAGTAGAGTAGAGTAGAGTAGAGTGGAGAATGAGAATAGAGTACAGTATGATAATAAAGTATGAGTATAGAATAGCAATAGAATGGAATTGGAATAGGAATAGAATAGAATGGAATGGAATGGAATAGGAATAGGAATATAGGAAAGGAAAGGAATATAGAATAGAATAGAATAGAATAGAATAGAATAGAATAGAATAGAATAGAATAGACTCAGAAGAGGATAGGAATAGGAATAAAAATCTAAATAGAATAGAGCAGAACAGAACAGAACAGAATAGAATAGGATCTTGGAGGTATTCTCATCCAGCCCCCTGCTCATGCAGCAGAATCTATACCATTTCCAAACAAGTGGCTGTCCAGTCTCTTCTTAAAAACTTCCAGTGATAAAGCACCTACAACTTTTGAAGGCAACTTCTCTTCCACTGGTTAATTGTCCTCACTCTAGGAAGTTTCTCCTTAGTTCCAGGTTGCTTCTCTCCTTAATTAATTTCCACCCATTGATTCTTTTCCTGTCTTCAGGTGCTTTGGAGAATAAGTTGACTTCCCTCTTCTTTGTGGCAGCCCCTCAAATACTGGAAGAATTGCTGTCATTTCACCCCTAGTCCTTCTTTTCTTTAAACTGGCCAAACCTAGTTGCTGCATATGTTTTAGTCTCCAGGCCTTTAATTATCTTAGTTGCTGTTCTCTGCACTTTTTCCAAAGTCTCAACATCTTTTTTTTAAGGTGGTGACCAAAACTGGATGTGGTATTCCAGATGGGGCCTTACTAAGGCTTTATAAAGCAATACTAATACTTCATGTGATTTTGATTCTACGCCTCTGTTTATGCAACCAAAGATTGTTTTAGCCTTTTTGGCAGCTGCTGCAATCAATCAAGATGCCCCCAGAAGCCCCTCCTCTACTCCCTGCATTGATAAAGTTAGCTCAGAAATGTCTCTGAGTGCATTTAGAAATTTCCAGCAACCTGGGAATAAAATGATTGTACATCTATATACCTGTGTTTCCCAAGTGCTCTTCAATTCAGGTATGAGTCAATTACTTAGCTTTAGAACCAGGAGATACCAAATATCATTTCCAGTGTTTGGAGATTATGAGGATAGCACTTTGCTTTCTCTGTCTACGTTGATAAACAACTCATGACCACAACTGGGGCCAGAATTTCCACTGCTAAGGAAAGTGATTGATGAGTCATGCTCTGTTTTGTGTAGATAGAATGCAATAAGCTGGAAGGGACCTTGGAAGTCTTCTAGTCCAGCCCCTTGCTTAAGCAGGAGAACCTATAAAATCTCAGACAAGTGACTGTCCAGTCTCTTCTTCAAAGCCTCCAGTGAGGGACCACCCATAATTTCTGGTGGCAAACTGGTTAATTGTTCCCACTGTTAAGGAAGTTTCTCCTTAATTCTAAGTTGCTTCTCTCTTCTCTTCCAACCATTATTTCTTCTCCTGCCCTCCATTGTTTTGGAGAATAATTTGACCCCTTCTTTGCGACAGGCCCTCAAATACTGTAATACGATCATATCATCCCTAGTCCTTCTTTTCAGTTTATTTTCATGTGTTTTAGTCTCCAGGCCTTTGATCATCTTAGTTGCTCTTCTCTGCCCTTTTTCCAAAGTCTCAACTTTTGTTGTTAAACAAATCACTGCAGCTAAGTGAGTCACCCAGTCATTAAGCAAACCCAGCTTCCTCCATTGAATTTGTGTGTCAGAAGCTGGCTGGGAAGGTCACAGATGTTGGTCATTTGAGCCAGGGATGCTGCAGCCATCATAAATAATATGCCGGTTCCCAAGGGCCCAAATTCTGATCACATGATTGTGGGGATGCTACAACAGTCACAAGTCATAAGATCTATCATAAGTCACTCTTTTCAGTGCTGTTGTAACTTCGAGCAGTTGCCCATGAATGGTTGTTAAGTTGAAAGTGATCTATCTTATCTTGCCTCTTGGAGATGTGAGTGTTCCATTGCTGGAGATTCTCAAGAAAAGATTGGACAACCTTTTGTTACGTACTTATTTAGTTTAATCTGATTGTCGTATTTACTTGGTTTAATCTGATTGGCGTTTGCCAACGGCGGGAGTTTTGAAGAGCCGTCATTAGCCAAGAGCCGCAAGCAGCCACTATATAAAGGCTGCCGCAGCTCTGAAAGAGCTGAGCCGAAGTTACTAAAATAAAGAGCTGAACCTTGACAGCAGTCTCAAGCCTCTCTTTTACCCATGACAAAACAAGAACCTCAAGGATTTGTCTCTGCACCCACCAAGATTCAAGACTAACTCAAAGGCACCAAGAAGGAAAAAGAAAGAACAACAAATAAATGAACAGCTGTTCAGAACAATGTCAAGATAACTAACACTGACAGTAAAAGAAAGGTCTAAATTAAAAGAAAATGATAATAGCAACATTATTTTTAGTGCTCTGGAATTGATCTAAACTGCGTTTTCTCCCAGGAGTCTTTGTCAGTAAATTCAGGGAAAATATTAGACTTGTGACCTCCTTCTGTTAACTACCATAAGCCAACGTCTGAGAAATATTGAATAATGAACTGTGTTTCTCCATGCAATGGGCTGTTACAGCCACCGTTTGGAAGTATGGAAGTAATGCCCACAGTTTCCAAATCTTCTGATCCAATTCTCCGGCCCCATTCAAGCAAATGGGATTTATTGGGGATTTCCAAAGAAGTGAATTAATGGGAGGAGGGCTACAACGTGAAAGCAAGGACCCCCTCAAAGTAACAGGTTTTAACAGGCAGCAAGCCTGCCCACGTTTAGCACAGCCACCAAGAGCTTCTGCCGTAAACTATGTAGGAGGAAAGCAAGGTTAGCAGTGGTGAAATTCCAATGTATTTTTTACCACCGGTTCTGTGGCTTGGTGAGTGTGGCAGGGGAAGGAGACTGCAAAATCTCCAGTCAGAGGTGGGATTGGCTGGTTCTCCAAAGTACTGAAAATTTCTGCTACCAGTTCTCCAGAACTGATCAGAACCGGCTGAATATACCACCTCTGTATGTTAGGCTACGGCAGCCAAAATGCCATCATCAAAGCTGACACCAGCCAGAGCATAGAACAACTCAAGGAAGAAGAGCAAGATTGAAAGGTGGACAGCCCTGGCCCAGAGAATTGCCAAAAGTCAGGCACAACTCAATGGATAACACAATCAGCCAAAATTCAGAAGGAATCTGGTAACTCCTGCATTGGAGTGGATTTAATCATTCCATTGGATGAAGTGGATGGACTGAAACTCACAAAAGCTTTTAATTTTCTTTTCTGTTTTTAAATTGGAAAAGAGGCTACCAAATTCTTTCTGCTGTAAATAAGAAATTCCTTGGCTTCAGGTTGTGAGTCTTTCAGAAATTCAGAACTGTAAGCAAGGAGGGTCTTTCTTTCATTGTTCTGACCTCTGTAACATTTGATTTACAGTGCTCTCTCTGCATATACTGTATATATTCAGTGAATGTTAATACCGGTTTTCTTCCACAAATTCTGGCCAGATAAAACGGTTCAAACTGAAAAAGCATTTATGGGCAATGTAGACTGCCTGCCAAATATTGTAGCAAACTATAAATAATTGATATTATTTTATCTTTCGATATTTTTAATGACAGATTTTGGGTTGTTTGGTGTTTTTTCTGGCAAAACAATAGTATTGATAAAATAATATTTTGCTTAAGTGCAGCTGACATTTATACTGCATTCTGTACATACTGAGCCAAAATATAAACTGGGCAAGAGAAAAAGATATTTCCAAAAGCGAAGAATTCTGCCATTCCTACTTTAAAGTGATGGAGTTAAGCAGAAGGTAATGCTTAGGCCTGGTTCATGTGTGTTACGACTGCCAGATAGCAATAGCACTTAGACTGACTGTATATACTGTTTCACAGAGCTTTTACCGCCCTCTCTAAGCGGTTTACAGATTCAGCCTCTTGCGCCCAACAATCTGGGTCCTCATTTTGCCCACCTCGGAAGGACGGAAGGCGGAGTCAACCTCGAGCCGGTCAGGATCGAACTGCTGGTGGTGGGCAGAGTTAGCCTGCAATGCTGCACTCTCACCACTGTGCCACCACAGCTCTTATAATCAGGATAAAGATGTTGAACATAATGAATGATAAGAATAATAGTGAAATAACAAAGTCTTATAAGAACAAATATAAACACTGAATGGATGGCCAGTTCATCCAGTCACACATGCCTTACTTTATTGCTTAATATAATAATATAATGATATAATCAATATGAGATGATATATAACATATAGAAGAAAAGAAAAGAAAAGAAAAGAAAGGAAGAAAAGGAGAGAAAAAGGACCTCACAAAAACAAAGAAAGATGGGACAAGAGAAATCACAAAAACATATCACTCAGCTTCATTTTCAAACACATCTTGTCAGCCTGGGAAAACATTGGTCAGCCCGTCTGTTGCGCTGACAGAGAAGCAGTTCAGAGGGAGCAAATATTGGCAATTCAGGACTATAAATCTAAGGTGGCCTTGAGGCTTTTTTTGCTCCTGCCTCCATGTTCGACACATTTATAATCCTCCGTCTAGCAATAAATTCCAAATGTTGGGTACATAATCACGTCTTTAAAATATATCGATCTTTGCAATGCCACATTAAGCCAATTTAAGCCCAAATGGGACAATAATGAGGTCCATGTGAATCCCATCATCCATTTCACCCTTGCAAAATAATGAGACTGCTGGCCAGAAGTTTTCAATCCTTTCCTGAGAAATGAGATTTTCTCTGGATGGGACGTTGCGGAATTGAATTGCAAAGCCAATCTTGGTCTCGTGGTTGAAGGTGCTGGCCTAGAAACCAGGGAGTTCGACTCCTGCCTCAAGCATGAAAGCCGTGGGTGATGTTGGGCCAGCCCAGCCCACCTCAAAGGGGTGTTGTTGTGGGGGAAATAGAAGGAGGGCGGAGTTTTAGGTATGCTTGAGTTACTTATAAAGTAATAAAGATGGGATAAAAATCACATAATAAACATATAAGTCCAATTTAAGTTTGGAGAAATATACTTTATATCCTTTAAGAGTTTTAGATATTAATGTATGAATATGAGATATTTCTACTATTTCTTTCAAAATTCTGGCAAATAATTGATATCCAGCTTAGTAATACTCTATTTATTTAAAAATACTGGGCATTTAGAGTAACCCAAAGCACCTTACAATGCTGATAGGCACTTTTGGGTTACTTTAATAGATTTTAAAAAAAACAGATTTTATGAGTTTTACCTCCCCCCCTTACATAAATGAATTAGAAAATAAGACGCATATATAAGAGGATGGACTCAGGAATTATTACCCTATGTAGGACCTAATATATTGTGAGTTCTTCAGCTAGAATATAAAATATAATTGAAAATATACTGAATTGTAGTAACTACGATAACCTCTGAATTTTTTTTTAACTGATGGAAAAGAATGAAATTTAACAGGAAAAACTAGTTTACTGGTGAAGAACTCAACAAGAAAATATGTAGTTTTGAAAATGACTGAGCTAGCAAATCTGCATTTTTCTTAAAACCCAAATGCAAATGGCGCATAATCTCACGGACTCCTGTTCTCTTGTCCAACGAATCCACCTTTACTGAAATCCAACCTTTTGCTGCATTGTATTTCATGCAACTCCCTCTCCTCCATCCCCAGGTGCTTAATGTAACCCAAAGTCTAAGTGAAAGATGAAGAGAATCTGGCTGTTCAATCAGTCCTTTGATCTTGGCGATATCACTTGAGGTACTTTCTGATTCTCTTGTCAGGCTGAAGATTGGGCTGCTTTTACAGATTACCCCAAACTAATCCAAATAATGACTTTAACACTTCCATATCTCACATAACTCAGGCATTGGATAAGCCCAGCCCAGATGGTGTATGCTTTTTCCTTAATTCCTGCACTTAAAACATTCTCTTGGTCAGAAGCCACTTTCCTATTATGGGAAAATACTTCGTTAACTATGCACAATCCCGGGCAGCAAAGTCAAGCAAGACAAATGAAAATATCTGTCTGCACCATATTGCAAATATGTCAGCAGCAGCTTCATTGCATGCAAATAATCAAGGAGTTTTGAGCCCCAAACAACGGCGGCTCTGCCAAGCACCCTGAGTTAGCCAGGCCAGGAACTCCTCTGAACACGCTGCTATAAGAAGACAGAAGAAGATGGAAATTGGCTCAGGGAAAGTCCTGAGTTCTGCAAGGCAAAGTCTGGAGTGTCAAAGGAAATCAGGAACTCGGAGTGTGGGCATCCGATGGCTTGGGAATGTTTACAGTGTTGGGACCTGGGCAAAGGAAGTCTCCAGACAAGGAAGGAGGCAGAGCTCATTCAAGCTTGTAAGTTCCTCTTGTCAACAGCCAGAAGTATCTCCAGTCTAACAACGTCCTATCCTATGCTGTTTTGACTCCAGCCTGTCCAAATGACACCATTGAAGCCTTGCCTCAATGTCTGGAGATTGGGTGGGATTGGACAGGGAAAAATCCATTTCAATAAATGTTCAAAGCCTTTATTGTCATTGTACATCACGTATAAATCTTGAGTGCTTGTGGCTGTTGGGACAGCCCAAAACTATCTTTACTGGGTTGGAGATCCTCAGCTTCTGCTTGGGGAGGGGATTGCAGTTGTGCTCAAGAAGGCCTTTGCACAGATCCATCCTGTGTGCCAGGTGGGCCCTTTCCTGGATTGATTGGCCCTCCAAAGGGCCACTTACACCCCTTGTCTCCTCACAGCTCAATTGTTGTAATGCGCTCTACATGGGGCTGCCCTTGGAGACCCCTCAGAGGAATCTACTGATCTAGAATAGGGTGACACAAGCATTGATGGAATTCATGTTTGTGGTACATGATGTTGTGATACTACAACATCAAAAGTGAAAAAAGATATTCCAGAAACAGAAAGAAACAAATAGGCTGTGGGTCTGTTGCCAGGAGGAAAGGTGACCCAATCATATGTAATGGTGAGAATGCAAAATTTCTTAACTCATCTTTTGCATCCTTTTTTTTCCTCTTGGGAGAGAAAAAAACTTAGCTGACCTTTGCTCTATGAGCGATAGAAGGGGAAACCTGCATCTTGAAAGAAACAAGGAGAGAAAAGTGGCTGTCTAAACCAACCCATGTCTCCAGGGCCAGATGAAAGACACCCAAGGGAATTAGAGATCCACGAAGATCCTGCAGGAGGGTGTTGCATTGTGGGAAAAGAGACTAAAGACCCAGTTGATTTTTTGTTTCCTTTTATTTTCTTCTAGGAACTGTTTGCGGAGAAACTGTGGCAGCCTTCTTTATAGCCGGCTGCTCACAGCTCGTATCCAATGACAGCTCTTCAAATCTCCTGCCGCCTCGGACCAACCTATAATAGGTATGTATGCAAATATATAACACCCCTCCCCATGTGGTCCAATCTAACCAATCTGGGCCCCGCCTATCTTACATAGTCTCATAGGTAGGCGGGGCTCTTATGGTTCTTCCTGGACCTGCGCAATTCAGTCATGAGTTCACCTCTGGACTGTTCGGACGGGATTGCTGTTTCTCCCGTCCTTTTCTGTGGGGCCTCCTGGAAGGTAGAGTCAGCCATGTCACTCCTGCCAGGCCTTTCCTGGCTGGTTGAGTCGGCTCGGCCGCTCCTGCAAGGCATGGCTTCCTGATGGTTCTTTGAAGTCTGCTCCAGTGTCCCCAAGTTGTTTTCTTCTTCTATAGTTTCAGGTACGTGTTTGCGATTTCCGATCGGGGCTAATGTTACTATTGGTTGCTGTGTTGTTGTTAGGGTTTGTTTTGTCAATTCTTTTATTTGTGGAGGGTCTCCCCCTCCCCTTCTGTTTGTGTTTGAGGGGTCGGGGGAGAAACCTCTCTGGTTTGGCTATTTTTGCTTAATGTTTGTGGCAATTCTTTTATTTGTGGAGGTTCTCCCCCCTCTCTGGTTGAGTTGTTTTTGTTAGAGGTTGGCGGAGGGTCTCCCCCTTCTTCTTCCTGATTGTTAGTGTTTCTCAGTGTGGTCCTCAATCTGATTTGGTCTATGTGTCTCCTCCAGCTCCTCCCGTCCTCTGTGTCTACCCTGTATGACTGGGCCCCTGTTATTTGGGTTATTTTTGCTGGTGTCCACAATGGTTCCCCCATGAGGTTTTTTGCATAGACTAGGTCCCCTGTTTTGAACGTGTGGCACTTACTGGAGGAGTCTGCTGGCTTTTCTGGGCTATATGTGGGGTGTAGTCTGTCTAGGTTTGATCATAGTTTTCTTCCCATTAATAATTCTGCTGGGCTTTTATTTGTTGTGATGTTTGGTGTAATGTGTTGTATACTTAGTAGTTTGTCTATCTTTTCCTTTATATCTCCAGGTCCCAATTTGTGTAGTGTTTCCTTAGTGTAACAGACCATGTGTTCCGCCCGTCCGTTCGTAGCTGGACATCCTGGTGCTGTTAGTGCATGCCTTATCCCTTGTTCTGCTAGGAACCTTTCGAATGTTATCGCCGTGAATTGTGGTCCGTTGTCAGATACAACTAAATCCGGCAATCCATGTGTCGTAAAAAGTTTTCTTAGTTGTCTAATAACAG
>JANHFN010008796.1:121848-141598 GCA_032468175.1 Toxicocalamus goodenoughensis | reverse complement strand
CATAGATAAGGTGAGAATAAATAAATATTTTCTTTTGTTATTTCAGGTTGCAATGAATTGGGGAAAGAGCTCAAGAGCCTTCCTCCAGCTCCTCTCGCAATTTTCACTAATTTCATCACAGCTGTTATTTATCACTGGCTGGCACCAGCCAGATGAGATTACAGAGAGTTGCCAATTTTGCCTGGTTTTGATGCTCTTGCTTGCAACAGCAACTTGACGAGAGGAATGCCATGGGGATTTTTTTTTCCCTGTTGCAGAAAGGGAGATTGCAAAAGTTTCTAAAGTTTAGATTATAATTTCTCTGAAATGAAAATCAGTATGTCAATAGATTTTTTCACTATATATTAGTGGTGAGACAATAAGGTCTAATCAAACTTTATTATTTATTTATTTATTTGTTTGTTTGTTTATGTATTTATGGGACTTACATGGCCACCTGTCTCATATGTTAACTCTAGGTTGCTCACAACAAACCCTAAAAAAAATGTAGTGAAAAGAAAAAGTACTCTTCCCCCAGGTGCCAGAGAATCTTCCATACTACTCAACCCCCAGCCCAATGTGTTGGGAAAGAGCTAGGTCTTCTCAACCCTCCAGAAGTTAAAAAGGGTTAGGGATCGATCCCTCACATCTCAGTTGGGAGGCTGTTCCAATAGGTTAGGGCGGCCATTGAGAAGGCATGACTCCGAGGTCCCATTATGCATGCCTGGTATTTCTTGCAACGTATGGAATTCTGTGGAATTTGGAGCCACTGAATCTTTTTTCCTAGCTAGAAACCATGAATCACACTGCTTTGAAACACATAGCTATGACCCTTTAGCCTAGAAATATAAAATATGCAGATATGATGTAGTTCTTGCTCGGAAAAAAAACTTTAGCAGAGTTGGAGAAAGAATTAGCTCATGATGAATAATGTGGGATAAGGAAGAGGTAGATATCACCCTCAAAGTGTGTGCAAGATGATGCTCTAAGTAGGCTTAGAGTTCATTCACTCATTCCTGAATTCACTCATTCATCTACAATTGCAATTTGTCTCATTTCAAAGTGTCTATTAGAAGTATTTATGCAATAGTGGGGTACTTTTTGAGATGACAATTACATCATTGGTGACGTGCAGAATTGCATGGGTAGTTACAGTCTCATAAATAAACTAGTCTAGAGGAATATTTACTTATTTGTATACCACCTTTATTATTTTTACAAATAACTCAAAGGAGTGAACATATCCCACACACCTTTCTCCTATTTTCTCAACTAAACAACCTATGAGATGAGTTGGACTAGGAGACAGAGACCGGTCCAAGGTCATGCAGTTAACTCATAGCTAGAGGGCACTAAGTAAAAGTAGGCTAACTATTGGGGCGGAGGGAGGGGGGGAGAGAGAGAGAGAGATTAAAGGAAGAAAAAAGTAGACTTTTTCTACAATCTGCGCAAGAATACATTAAAACAATTTGAGAACTATGCCAGGGATTATGAGAAGATTTGCCTCTTTAATCCTCCAACTCCCAAATCCGTGTCTTTCTGCCTCCAGGTGCGTTTCCTTGAGCAAGAGAATAAAGTGCTGGAAACAAAATGGGCTCTGCTGCAGGAACATGACCAGAAAACTGTGAAGTGTAACATTGAGCCACTTTTCGATGCTTACATCAACAATCTGAGGACACGGTTGAATGATCTGGAGAAGGAGAAAGTAAAGCTGGATGGAGAGCTACAAAACACCCAAAACCTTGTTGAGGACTACAGAAGCAAGTAAGACTTTTAGATCTTCAGCTTTGCTCCACGTTTCATCTTACTCCCTCTTTTATGCATGTGTATGCCAGCAAGTCAGGTTTCTTTTTGTTTTTGTTTTTTTATGCCTGGCCTGGCCTGGCCTGGCCTGGCCCCTATGGTTTTCTTGGCAAGGTTTTCCAGAAGTGGTTTTCCATGACTTGCTTCCTAGAGCTGAGAGTGACTGTCCCAAGGTCATTGAGTTGGTTTTGTATCTAAGATGGGTCTTAAAAGTCACTCTCAGTTACGAGTCTGGTGCTTTAACCAAAGTGTCTCTTAAGGTTTTTAGCCCTTCAGGTTTGCTCTTGTTTACACCCTTTGCTGATATTGCATCTAAGGATCTCACAACAGGGTCTGTTAGAAACAAAAGTGCTGAGGTGATTTACCAGCTAGGTATGAGGGGATAAAAGAACCACAGATTGGTTCTTGGCCATCAAGCATTCTACAAATATGTGGATTTCAACTCCCTAGGATCTCAGCGTAGTTAATATTCCTGGGTTGCACAAATTCAAATGATCATTAAATTGACACGGAGTATCAAAGGGCTGCTAACTCTTTGTGGATGATTGTTCAATCTGTCCAGGCCAAGTATGGCAGGCCTAAGCCACTCTCAACTACAGAATGTTGGCAGGGAATGAAATATTTAAACATTGTCCATCTTTCTATCTGTCTGCCCTCCTTCAGAACTGGTAGGTCCAGTTGCGTAACAAAGCAAATTTTCTCAGACTATTTTGTTATAATTGACCATCCACATCTGAGAATCACGTCTGCAATATTGTTGGGACCCTTTTAAAACATTTTAGAATCGCAACAGCTTTACTGAATTTCTCTCAGTAGGCGTTATTTTTTTCTCCTCCCCAAATAGGTATGAAGATGAGATCAATAAGCGTGCAGAAGCAGAGAATGACTTTGTAATCCTCAAGAAGGTGAGAGTTTGTCTGCAGTATAAATACTTTGCAGAAAAGTAGCCCTTGCTGTGATGTTAAAAGGTGGGACTATCCCAGAAATGAGTACATTTACCTCAGTTAGGTATACATACATACATACATACATACATACATACATACATACATACATACATACATACATACATACATACATACAGTCACGTTTTCCTCCTTTCTGGTTTTATAGGGTGCTCGAATGGTTCGGGAGTTGTTTGAAATGGCGAGGACTAAAAAGGCATGCCTCATTTTCTTCGATGAAATTGATGCTATTGGAGGTTGGTGTCATATATTTCTTCAGTCCTTCATCTAACATTGTGTGGGAGGTGACCAGGCTGAGCTCGAGGGAGGTGTCAAAGGCGTCATAAGTCACGAGTCCCCGCACGCCCGCAAGAGCTCTAAGTCCATCCCACCTTGAATGACTCTCTTGTGTCCTGCTGTTGTGGTTTGCCAGCAGCGGGTGCAGAGTGAGGACTCAGGTGAGGGGCCTGCATGTGATGCAGGGATGGGGCCTGGACCATCAGGGAGTGGAATGCTGCCTTCAGAGATTGTGGAGGCTGGCAGCACTGATGAAGAGGTCCCCGAGGAGCCTGTGCCCAGTGCATGTGTGCGCAAGTCTGCTCGAAAGAAAGAGCAGCTGCAGCAGCACAGGCAGCTTGGGAGTAAGGCTGTGAGGCAGTGGCCTCTCCCTTAGGAGATAAAAGCCAGCTGAGAAACTGGAGTTCTTTGCAGGAAGCAAAGAAGTTTTTGCACTCAAGCCTCGTGGACATTCGGACTCTCTTAAGTCTGTGTTTGGAGACTCTGTGTTTGAAATATTTCTTGGCAACTTTATCTAGTGTTCTTGGCAGCTTTGCACAACCTTGGCAAGGCTCGTTCTTATCAGAGACAATTAGTTGGAAACAGCCTTTTAACCGGGAAGGAACGGAATTCGTAAAGAATCATTAAAAGGTTTTGCTGTTACGTCTGTTTCGTGTTTGTTTCCTTGGAGCAAGATTTGGGTCAGAATACCCACTCTTTTTTCCTTAACAGTCTCTTGGCCAAATTCTTGTAGACAACTTAAGCTTGCAATAAATCTTTATGCTCATTTGAACTCCCTGAATCTCCTGGACAAATTGTGAATCTTCTTTGTTTTTAATAATGTAAATAAAACTCTGCTTCTGTCTATGAAGATTGTCAGTCCTCCAGGCCATGTTTGTCCCAACGGTACTTTTTCAAGAGGCCATTGGACTTTCTAGTTTTTCTTTGAAGATGTTTTACTTCTCATCCAAGGAGCTTCTTCACCTCTGACTTGATGGTGGGAAATGGAAGGATTGATACTCCTTCCAGATAGCTGGTCATTTGCATCATTTTAGAGAGTCATTGAGGTGACCTTGAGGACACAGATAAACCTCCAAGTGGCCTCAACGACTCTCTAAAAAGGATGCAAATGACCAGCTGTCTGGAAGGAGTATCAATCCTTAAATTTTCCACCATCCAGTCAGAGCTGAAGAAGCTTCTTGCATGAGAAGCAAAACGTCTTCAAAAGAAAACAACAAAAAGAAAGTCCAGTTGCCTCCTGAAAAACACACAATCATAACCTGGATGAGGGAGAACCTCTATAGGCTTTTAGCTATACAATTTGGGATGAACATCCTTTGAATGGTATGAGTAGGAACAGATTTCCAGAGAAAAGACTGAAGACTACACGAACCATTTGTGCCACTCAGGTGACTCTGAGGACACAGATAAACCTCCAAGTGGCCTCAACAACATCCTCTAAAAAGAATGCAAATGACCAGCTGTCTGCAAGGAGTATAAACGGTTCCATTTCCCCGCCATCCAGTCAGAGCTGAAGATGCTTCTTGGAGGAGGAGCGAAATGCCTTCAAAAATAAATAAATAAAGTCCAGTTGCCTCTTGAAAAAGCACTTTTGGGAAAACTCTGCTTCTTTTCCCAGAAGCTCTTTTTCGGGATAGGTACCCTTTGCTCTGATCTGCTTTTAGTTCGCCTGTAAAAAATAACCAGTACGAGCAATCAGTGTTGATAGGGTGGGATTAAAAACGTCCCTTGATTTTAGTCAACCTCTTCAGTCAGGATACCGTTCTGAAGTGGTTGTTTCTTTTCTTTTTAGGTGCTCGCTTTGATGATGGGGCCGGAGGAGACAATGAAGTCCAGCGCACAATGCTGGAACTGATCAACCAACTTGATGGCTTTGATCCGAGAGGGAATATCAAAGTGTTGATGGCAACCAATAGGCCAGACACCCTGGATCCAGCGTTGATGAGGCCTGGAAGATTAGATAGGAAAATAGAATTTAGCCTACCAGATTTGGAGGTTTAGAACGCTTTTATTCATAAATAATAACGATGGGGGATGAATGTTATGCTGGCACAGCTAGTTCCTCAATGTACGACCACAATTGAGTCCAAAGTTTATGTTGCTAAGTGAAGACATTTGTTAAGTTTTGCTCCATTTTACGAACTTTCTTGCCACCTTTGTTAAGTGAACCTCTTCGGTTGTTAAGTTAGTCACGCAGTTGTTAAGTGAATCTGGCTTCCCCATTGACTTTTCTTGTCAGAAGGTCGCAAAAGGGGATCACATGGATCCCAGGACATGGAAACTGTCATAAATAGGAACCAGTTGGTCATAAGTGCGGAAACCAGTTGGTCATAAATGCGGAAACGGTTTATTCCGTGCCGTTGTAACTTTAAATGGATTGTTGTAAGTCGAAGACTACCTGTATTACAAATAATTCAAGGCGGTGAACATCTCCAATGCACCCTCAGGCTCCTATTTTCCCCACAATAAACAACTGAGGTAATTTGGGCTGAGAGAGAGAGAAGAGAGCGCGTGACTGGCCCAATGTCGCACCTAGTTGGCTTCATGGCTGAGGCACGACTTGAACTCACAGGCTCCCACTTTTTAGCCTGGTGCTTTGACCAGTAGACCAGACTGGCTCTTGGTCCACATAGATAGCCTATCCGTTCTTTTATCCCCTACACTCAACCCGCATTTCATCTATTTTCTATTCCTCACTTGCATCAGCATATCTTCTTTTAACAACCCCATAATCCCTTGCGGGGTGGAGTCTGGGAAACTGAAAGGAGCTTGAGTGTTTACTGGCCGGATGCCCTTCCTGTCACCAGTGCGGAGTTTTGTTCAGCCAGATACATTCTCTCCCAGAGAGAAATATCATTCTCTCCCGGAGAGAGA
This sequence comes from Toxicocalamus goodenoughensis, assembly GCA_032468175.1. Lineage (NCBI taxonomy): Eukaryota > Metazoa > Chordata > Lepidosauria > Squamata > Elapidae > Toxicocalamus > Toxicocalamus goodenoughensis. The sequence goes on along the minus strand of JANHFN010008796.1, from coordinate 135,701 downwards.
AATATATGCCTCTACCAAGGATCCAACTCACAGCCTCTCCATTGTGAGGCGAGAGTGCCACCTCTAGGCCGCCGCACCACCACTCGTCCTCACTTGCACAATCATGGCATGCTCTAAACTCATCTATCTTGCCTTTCTTAGGAAGAGCAAGGTAAGCCTTGATTTGAGCCAGGAGGGCCTGTCTTTAAGGGAGCTCAACATTTGCTAAACCCTCTTTGAGTTATTTCATCTGCGCTTATCGTAACGAAAGCCTGGTTCTTTTTCTTTCTTTCTTTAGGGAAGAACTCACATATTCAAAATCCACGCCCGTTCCATGAGCGTTGAAAGAGACATAAGGTTCGAGTTGCTGGCTCGGCTGTGTCCCAATAGCACTGGTACGTTAAACATAGCATTTCCGCTTCATAGTGCTTTACTGCAGAGATCCCCAATCCCCCGGTCTGTGGGACGACACCTGTCCACGTCATGCCAGCAAGCGAAGCCCCATCCGCGGGATGTAAGCAGCATGCAAACCCATGCAGCCCCCCCTTCGGGCCATGGAAAAACCTTTCTCTGTGGAACCGGTCCTTGGTGCCCCGAAGGTTGAGGGCTGCTGCTTTACCGTCCTCTCCAAGTGGTTTAGACTTTCCAACAATCTGGGTCCTCATTTTACATACCTGGGAAGAATAGGCGGCTTGAGACGGTCAGGATCGAACTCCTGGCAGGGGCCAGAGTTTGCCTGAAATATTGAATTCTAACCACTGGGTCAGGAAGGAGAAAGATGGAGGGAAGGAAGGAAGGAAGGAAGGAAGGAAGGAAAGAAAGTATCAGCAATAGCACTTGGACTTCACAATGCTTTACAGCCCTCCAAGTGGTTCAGAGCCTCTTGCCCCCAACAATCTGGATCCTCGCTTTATCGACCTCGGAAGAACGGAAGGCTGAGTCAACCTTGAGCCAGTCAGGATCGAACTCCTGACAGTGGGCAGTTTGCCTGTAATACTGCATTTTAACCACTGTGTCACCACGGTTCCTATCGTAGTTTTGTTGGGTTGTGCTCCCAATGTGTTTTATTATGTTTCATGTTGTTTTTGTGTTTCATGTTCATTTTTTAATTCCTCCACCACCACCCCAGGTGCCGAAATCCGTAGTGTCTGTACAGAGGCAGGTATGTTTGCTATCCGAGCGAGGCGAAAAATTGCCACCGAGAAGGACTTCCTGGACGCGGTAAACAAAGTCATCAAGTCCTATGCCAAATTCAGCGCTACCCCTCGATACATGACCTACAACTAAGCTTGGATCTTTCAGATAACCCTCCAGGAGTATTGTGTTGTAGCTGGACCTAGTAGAAGTAAAAAAACAGATGACATTCCAACTTACGTGGTTGTCTTTATTGGAAGTGTAACGATTTATTGTTATATTCAAAATAAAGATTGTGAGCTCCCAACTCCAGACTTTTAATGCTGCTTGTGTAATTTACTTTCTAAATCAAATGTAAATCTCTTTTAGGTTTAGGGTCAGGACTACTTTTGAGAACACAACAGTGCCTTAACCCACAGCTTTCTATCTATATATAAAAAAGAAATACGCATCATCACAAAATTTCCAGAAACATAAAGCCTATAAACTTGAAATTTGGCAGGTATCTTGGCTTCTAGGTGCTCACTAAGAAATGATTTTTTGAAATGACAATCAGAGCATTAGTATTTCCTGTTATTATTAGCATGCTCTGATGCTAAGGAGTTCTGTTCCAAATGCAAAACACAAGCAGAAGAGTTTCAGTTTCACAGCAGCAATCGGCTTTAGTACAGAACGATTGAGCTAAGCCACACCCAGGCACCTTGCTCACACAGCAAATAGTGTTTCAGTTTCCAAATAGCCCTCTCTGATAGGACACTAGCCAGATGAATACCGATGGATGCTGGTAGGCAGAGGCACAATTTTTCCCCCTTATTTTCCTTCCCCAAAGCTAAGCCCAATCAGAGTTTCGTAGCGAAGCATGGGTACAAAAATAAGTGGTACATGAGACAATTTCTTTCAACTGGTTTGAAGATTAGAACTGAGCATTTAATGCTGGATCAATGAAAATTTTTTTAAAGAAGCAAAGTTAGAATGAGACGATAAAGTTAGAATAAGAAGGTATTGTACCCTGGTTGGTGCCTTTATTGTAAAAGCCAGGGTTGTCCAACCTTGGCAACTTTTAAAGACTTGGGGACTTCCAACTCCAAGAATTCCCCAGCCAGCAAAGAATTCTGGGAGTTGAAGTCCATAAGTCTTTAATATTGCCAAGGTTGGACACCCTTTGGAAGCAGTGAAGGCCCCAACATACTGTGCCTTTATAGATTCATCACCATACCAACTCGGTTGCGTAAAAATGACAAAGGGAATGAAAAATTCAAGATTTATCTTTTTATTGAGAGGTTTTAACTTTTGACTCGCATCTGAATGAAACGTCTGGTTATAAAAGGCCATCAGGGCCTCTCCAAGAACAGGCGGTCGATAGAATATATTGTCTTAAATGCAGCCACTCCCACAAAAAGTCAAGATCTTGCAAAAATACCAGCACTATTAACCGATATTCAGAGTTCTATCCAACTCTAGCAACAATTGACCTAAGCTGCAAAGGCTACTTTCCTTTAATACGAGAAAGGCAGCGCATTGGAATCCTACATCCTTTGTACAACATCGCTAAGAAGCAACTCCATGAGTGTGTGGGATGGCCTGAATAGCTTAAATTTCATTTCTACAATCAGTTTGCAAACCGACGCTAAATGAAACTGCTTTTGATGGACGAGTCTTCGGCTATCAGTATTTTAGGTTTGCTTCAAAATTGTAGATAATAGATGCACGTAAACAGCCTGCATAGATAGATCTCGTACAATCCTCTGGTTTAAACATACCAGGGAAGAAAAACTGTTTATCTAATAATAATAATATTCTAACACAGGACAGTAACAGTTTGGCAAGGTTAGCAGAAAGGAATGAACTGTATTTGGAGGTGGGGGGGGGGGAGAGAAAAACCTTGGATGTTTAAGGCTTATGTAGTAGGAGAAATCAACTGAAATCTGCCCAATTCCTCCATTGAAAGTCTTTTATTCGGCTGCCTTTGTGGTGGCGCTGTCCTAACCCTGTATTAACCTACCTGAGGAAGCACTATTGAAATAAAACTTGCATAGGGCATCCAGCTGTTTTCTAGTCTCTTGTGCAACCAAGCATTGGACACCACGAGACATAAATTGCTCTGATCGTTCACCAGTCCCCACATTGTACTGAGAATTGTCTCAAGAAACCAACTTCCTCGGGAGTCCAAGCAAAGTGAGATTTTTCACAGCAATCTTTTTGTGACTTCAAGATGCATCAGTGCACAGAAAGTACATCAAATGGAATCTTCTATTTTGGAAAACATCATTTCTTCCATTTTTTCCCCTTTCCAGACGACACATAGCTAGCTGCAATAAACTATGCCTAGCTGCTTAATGTGTAGAAAGTAGATTTTGAGTGCTGAGTTCTTTTTTTTCTCTTCCTTAACTAGTTGCACTATCTATTGTCTTGTTCAATTTTAAATACACCTTCCTTAAGGTTAGCATTGGGACAGTACATCTGCTTTATGTGAAAACAATCTATAACCCTCCTTGAGTCATAATAATTTATAAAACGGAGCGAAAATCCTGGTGGTTCCCAAAAATGTTTATACTTAGTAGCCATCGGACGAAAGAACCCACCGATTTCTGAATTGAAAATCTGGAAACGTAGCTCGCATTTTCAAGTTAGAGGAGCACGCACTCTCACACACACAGGCACACAATACACAATCACACCCACACATACAGTGCACCTTTTCATATCCATCCCAATTCTTGCACAGGAATGCACTGTTAAAATAAAATAAAATAAAATAACAGTGTGTTCATATTTTCTGGCCCGTTACTCAACGGTCCACCAGAAAGAAAATGGCTGTGCAGCAAAACAGACCAACCTTCCAGTGCTCTACAAATATTTGCATTTATGCCACACGTGCATCGAACAACTTTCGAACTTCAGTGAAAAAAGTACACTGTTGGAAAGGATTAAGGCTTCAGGGGTCTTCGGGCCGGAAATAGGCTGTCAGGGAAAAACACAGGCTTGTTGCAGTGTGGGTGCAGACGCAACCCTGACCCGTAGGACTGGCTAGTCTTCGGCTCCGTCCTCTGTGCAAATGAAATAAATGTCTACGGGAGCCCTTGGGAATAGATCCACATAGTTCAGGGTGGAGGAGATGAGTTAAAGATAGGTGGAAGAGAAGCCTCTCAGCTGGCTGGTGAGGACAGCGTCATGAACGCTCGGAAAGAACAAATCTCGCAAGGATGTTTTCTCAAAAAAATGCAGTCTAGAGAGGCTGTCCATAACAGAGCCTGGTGAGAATAAAAGAATATATTATATATATAAAAACGAAATAACAGGTGCTCATGCATCATCAGAAAATCTCCAGAACCGTAAAACCTACAAACTTAAAATTTGACCCATATGTTTCTCTTGGCTTCTAGGTGCTCACTAAGAAAGGATTTTTCCAAATAACCACCAGAGCATTAGTGTTTTCTATATTATTATTAACACGCTCTGATGCTAAGGAGTTCTACTCCCCCTCCCCACCTGAAAAGAAGTATCTTCCAAATGCAAAACACAAGCAAAGGAGGAGTTTCAGTTTCAGTTTGAGCACCAAGCAGCTTTAGTACAGAACAGTTGAGCTAAGTCACGCCTAGGCTCCTTGCTGTCTCCTTCTTGCTCACACAGCAAATACTGCTTCAGTTTCCAAACAGTGCTCAACTCTCTCACACTAGCCAGATGAATACCGATGGATGCTGGTAGGCAGAGGCAGATTCCTCCCCCTATTCTCCTCCCTAAAAACTAAGCCCGACCACATAGTTCCATAGTGAAGGACAAGCATCCAGTGTGTGTGTGTGTGTGTGTGTATGACCATGGGGATGCTCCAATGGTCCTAAGTGTGAAAAATGGCCATAAGTCACTTTTTTCAGTGCCATTGTAACTTTGAATGGTCACTACATGAATTGTTGTAAGTCAAGGACTACCTGTACAGGTAGTCCTTGGTGATTGTTCGAACTTACAACAGCACTGAAAAAAGCGACTTATGAACATTTTTCACACTTACGACCGTTGCAACAACATGGGTCACACACATTCATAGACTTGGCCACTGGTTCAAATTTACGATGGTTGTGGTGTCCCCGGGGGTCCCCTTTTGCGACCTTCTGACAAATAAAGTCAATGGGGAAGCCAGATTCACTTAACAACCGGGTTTCTAACTTACAGTAACTGCAATGATTTGCTTAACAACTGTGGCACGAAAGGTCGTAAAATGTCACTTAACGAATGTCTCGTGTAGCAATGGAAATTTTGGCTTCAATTTTGCTGCCCAGCCTCCACTAATGAAACTACATAAAAGAAGAACTGTTTAGTAAAAACAGGAAAAGGTTAAGGGAAACAATGGTGCAACAGGAATTAATAATTATTTGAAATTATACCGTTTTACTTCATGAATTTTATTAAGTTTAAGAGTTTTAAGTTTTATTAAGTTATAAAAGGGGGCACTGAGCTTGTCGGCTGGAAAGCAGACGTCCCGGGTTCAAGACCCAAGTGACACACGACAGGTGCAAGCTCCCGTCCTCACCTCAGCATCTGCCCACCTAACAGTTCGAAAGCGCACAAATGCGTGTAGATAAATATGTATCACTTGGGTGGGAAGGTAACAGTGTTCTGTGCGCCTCTGGCGTATTGCCATGCTGGCCACAGGACCACGGAGATGTCTTCCGACAATGCTGGATCATTCAGCTCCAAAACAGAGATGAGTACTGCCCCCTAAAGCTGGACATAACTGGATGGAGAAAACTTTACTTCACCTTATTTTATATATTTTATTAAGTTTTTTATAACATAAAGTCCAAAAGAGACAAAAGAAAACTAAGAGAATCAGTGATTCCATTACTTTTCTAACTTTTGGTTCTTCTGCATTCTATTTTATAATATATTAAGTCTAAATCTTATAGTGTGATTTTAAATTTACACACACACACACAGAGTTTTATTTTAAAAGTAGCCTCATATCATGATGGGTAGCAAACAAATTTAATAAAATAAATAATCAAACTTTATAACATTTATGAAGTAAAGTATCTTGGCTTCCTAACTTTTGTTTCTTCTATATTTTATCTTATAATGAAACTTAATAAAATTTATGAGGTAAAACCATTTGTCATTTCAAATCATGGTTAATTCCTGTTGCACCATTGTTTCCCTAATCTTTTCCTTCATTACCCAAAGTCACTGATCAGGAAATCCTTTTTTACCACTCATCAGAAAGTTGTTATTTAAATGTCCCTTCTGTGATTGAGCAATGTTTGTGCATTGTTTCTCAAACAAAAGTCACTTTTACCCAATTTGGGGTAATTTATCCAGGCTAGGGAAACACAATTATGTGCAGAAAACAAAACTACGAAAAACAAAGTTCTCAGAAGCAAAAGCAGGAATGATTTTGTTCCCCAGGAAAGAGTGGATAGTTATTGCTGTAAGAGAAAGTTTATTTGGCTCATGAACTTGACGTGTTGATTAAGTTGTGGTCTGTTTTGCACTCTGCTAAAGCACTGGGGATAATATTATCTTTTGACACAAGCTCTGGTTTATTTAAAACCATAAACTATGTCTCTGTGTTTCTCTCTTGCATATACCTTTAACTTTAATCCAGTACTCATATTATTTTTCTTTTTAAAAAAGTTTTTTTCCCCAACAGCTTCCACCTTTCCAAAATATTTTGTCATTTATTTTGGTATTGGAAGTTCTGAATAGAGGTATCAGATAAGATGATAAAATAAGGGGCATAAATGTTAAGAAAGCAGTTTATAAATTGAGGGCATTTGCTGATGATCTGGTTATATTTTCACAGGACCCCCTCCCAAAAAACACCAATACAAAATATTTGATGAGGAAATTAAATGAGTTTGGGACTTTGGGCAGGTTTCAAAATAAACAAATGGAAAACAACAATGCTAATCATATATCTTCTCAGCACAGTGAAACAAAAAATCGGGTTTTAGGATTAAAAGGTGAAATACTTAGGGGTTAGGTTGACAAATATAAATAGAAAACTGTTTCAAAACAATAACTTCCCTCTTTGGAGAGACATCAAACAGGTAAAATATATATTTAGAAGTACAGGTAGTTCTCAATCTACAACCACAATTGAACTCAAAATTTCTATTCCTAAGTGAAACAATTATTGAGTTGTGCCAAATTTTACAACCTTTCTTAACAGAGTTGTTGAGTGAATCACTGGGGTTGTTAAGTCAGTAACACCGTTGTTAAGTGAATCTAGTTTCCCCACTGACTTTGCTGGTCACATGAGTCGGCTATCAAGCATCCTAATTTTGATCATGTGACCATGAGGATGCTACAACGATCTTAAATGTGAAAAAGAGGCATAACTCACTTTTTTCAGGGTTGTTGTAACTTTGAAAAGTCACTAAACGAATTGCTATAAGTCAAGGACAGACTTGATAATTCCAGTTCTGCAAGGAATTGTTTATCTTACGTGGTGAGATGTAGGACGACCTCAGTTGCTGGATTAAACAATGTGGACTTCCACCCATCATACTGGCTAGGTATCGTGTTTCTCCAACAATACATCCCCCCCAGCACTGTTTTATATCCATGCGGTGAAATTAAGCCCAGGTCCCAAAATTTGGGCCTATTTAAAGCATGCGTTCCCCGCCATTTCTCACATTGCTTGAACAACACGAGGTGAAGAGAAATGGGGGGGAGAAGGGCAGGGGGGAACTTGCTTTTTGGAGCACCCCCGCGGGTAGACTCGGCTAGAGCAATCCACGGGCAGCCACGCCTCACCACTAGGCCGCTTCTATTGGCTGTTAGGAGTGCCCCGCCCGCAGACTTGCCTCGCCACGAGGCTGCTCCTAACAGTCGATAGAAGCGGCTGGTTGGCGAGGCGAGTCTGCCTGTGGGGCGCTCTAGGTGGGGGTGCGCATGGCGGGGGGGGAATTAAGTCACCCCTGAAAAGACGGCCTAGCCATTTTATCAGGGTTCAAAAAAAAAAAAAAAAGGCCCAGCCTTATGTTATGAGAAACACGGTAGGAATCCAAGAGTAGCAATTTTGGAAGGCATCAAGTTGAAGAAGACTAGACAGAACATTAACAGCCTAATGACTGTGGGAAAATTTAACCCACACTTCTCCGACTTACCATTGCAGGCGGTTATATAAACTGATACACCAATTTCTTCATATTCTTTTATGATCTGCAACAGGGAAGAAAATAACTTATTTCTAGATTTATCAAAGCTCATCTATTCCACCCCTACCAATTTGCTGTAAAATTCCCTTTTAAAGTTGATTTCCAATATTGTTTTAGAAATATTCGGAAGGAATAAGATGAAACACAACGCTAAATCTCTCAAACTCTCTTTCTTATCCTGATGCCCCTCTGGATGTAGTAGTAGTGGCAGAGTCTGAGAGTGGAGTCAAAAGAGGGATTAGCCTAGAATCCCTACAGAGTCAAAAGTGAATTAAGTCCCATGAATTCTGTGCGCCCTTAATTAACTCTAAGCAGATGCTACCCGGTAGTTGAGAAGATTCCTATGCCAAGGCCGTTTAGCAATAAATCAGTTTTAACTGGACAGTTTTGTGTGGAATCTGATCTTTCCCTTCTGACAAATCATAAGGAAACAACATACGTGGGGAAATTTATAAAAAAGACACTGAATTGTAGTAAGCTCTTTTGTGTAATCCTACCAGGAACCATGCAAAAAAACCACACCTTCCTGTAGTGATGTAGGAGCTCCCACAAAAAGGAAGGGGTCAATCTATTTTCCAAAGCACCTGAAGGCAGGACAAGAAACCATAGGTGGAAACTAATCAAGGAGAGAAGCAACCTGGAACTAAGGAGAAATTTCCTGACAATGAAAACAATTAATCAGCGGAAGGGGTGGCCTCCAGAACTTTTGGATGCTCCATCCTTGGAGGCCTTTACGAAGAGATTCGACAGCCATTTGTCTGAAGTGGTGTAGGGTTTCCTGCCTAAGCAGGGGGTTAGACTAGAAGATCTCCAAGGTCCCTTCCAACTCTGTTATTCTATTCTAACATGAATATATAGATGGTAGGTCAATTGGAAGAGTGGTGTCTAAGGCTTATTTATTCGATTTTTGGCCTGCCTTTGTTACTTTATAAGTAACTCAAAGTGGCAAACATACATAATACTCCTTCCACTTATTATTTTCCCCACAACAACAACAACCCTGTGAGGTGGGTTGGGCTGAGGGAGAGGGACTGGCCCAAAGCCACCCAGCTGCCTTTCATGGCTAAGGCGGGACTAGAATTCAAAGTCTCCTGATGATTGGCCCAAAGTCACCCAGCTGCCTTTCATGGTTAAGGCGGGACTAGAACTCATAAACTCCCAGTTTCTAGCCTGGTGCTTCATCACTATACTGAGCTAGTTGTCTCTCTAGTTACTCTTATGAGTAACTAGAAAACCAAACTATCTTATGCTTTATGAGAAGAAAAATATTGTTATCCAAATGAAGCAGAAGTGAAATATCATATATAATGTGCTGCTATTGCTAAAGTTTTGCTTAACCAGAGAATTTCTAGGGATATCTTTGGGATTGGCTATTTTGGGACAAACATATGCAATGGTCTATCAGAATGGACAAGGAGAACAAATTGTTGCAAACAGAATGACAATATTGAAGAGAAAACGTGTCTCATTTTAATTATTTCAGATTGTGGTTGGCTGTGAAACAACATCTTGTGGTGATCTCCATTCAGTAATGCTGGAGTACTCTAAGGATGCTAGGTAAAATATAAAACGTGTGGCTGCGATTGAAAACGTTGTGGGGTTGAAGATTCAAAATACCTATTTTACAATTATTTAATATTTGTGTGAATATCAGTGTAACTGTAGATATGAATGCAAAATCTCCCTGAATTCAAGTTCTATTATTGGAATTTATAAATATGTCTAATGTCAGCATTCCAGAAAATCTCCACTCCCACAAATAACTCCGAGACAGACATCTTCTCAAAAGTTCTGTTTTAATTGTGTAGTAAACTGGCATAACTGGGGAATCCTGAATCAGAAAGTTCCGGGCTTCCTTGCAATACGTAAAAACTACAAATCCATCCCCTGCACCCATCATCGCATCACATGCCCCAATCACCATTCGTCCTCACTTGATACTTCTCCTCACTTAGGTGCAGAATAACGTGACCTTGAATCAGAAAAGGAATGTTATTATGTACACACATACACTCCAAGAAATTCCCCCCTCCCATTTTCCCAGGCTCAAAATGTGGCAGAGTGGGAGCATCTGGTCTCAATATGGCTTCCAAAGCTGACATCTTGTTTATCTATCTTGGTAACAGAACAGACGCAAAATTTCTTGGTCATTGCCAAGATGTTTTTTTTTCAATTATTCAACTAGCTAATACAGGTAACCCTCAAGGTACAACCACAATTGAGCCCAAAACGTATGCTGCTAAGTGAGAAATTGATTAAGTGAGTTTGGCCCCATTTTATGACTTTTCTTGACACATATGCTAAGTGAATCTCTGTAGTTGTTCAATTAGTAATCTGGTTGTTAAGTGAATCTGGCTTCCCCCATTGACTTTGCTTGTCAGAATGTCGCAAAAGGAGATCACACGACCCCTGGGACACTGGAATGGTCATAAATATGTTTCTGAGAGTCTTAATTTTGATCACATGACCGCGGGAATGCTACAATGGTCATAAGTGAAAAGTGGTCATTTTTTTCAGTGTTGTTGTAACTTCGAATGGTCACTAAGCAAACTGTTGTACATCGAGGACTATCTTTAGTTCTTGGAGCTTCTCAGCCGAAGATCCAAAAGGCATGCACACATATAAACACACTGATATTTACAAAAAGTTCTAGAGATACCTTATACAGCATGCCTGCATTAAAATAGCCCAGTGGTGGCTAACCTTTTTGGCTCCTGTGCTGAAAATTGTGCAAATGCTCGCATGCGCATGCCCATGTGCCAGCACCTAGAAGGCAATGCGCACAGCCCCCCCACACCCTCTGCACATGTGTGCACTATCCTCCTCCCACCTCCTTACCTGCACTGCGCATGCGTGTGCCTCCCAGCTGATTTTAGGGCCTTTTTTGGCCTCCCAGAGGCTCGAGGGAAGCCTCTGCAGCTGTTGAAGGCCAAAAAATGGAGCTGTTTCGTCACCTCCGGTATTTCCAGAAATACAGGAAATGACTAAACGGGCCTGTTTTTCAGCCCACAAAGGCTGTGGAGGCTCCCCTTGTGCCTCTGGGAGACCGAAAAAGGCCCAAAAATCAGCTGGGAGGCACGCGCATGTGTAGTGTGGTACGTTTGCCTGGGGCTTGCGTGCCCGTACAAATGGCTCTGCATGCCACCTGTGGCACGCGTGCCATAGGTTCGCCATCACGGATATAGCCTCATCAGTAAAAACCCCTCACCTTTATCAAGTAAGCCAAACAAAGTGTCAGGATTCCAGCAATCGCTCTAATTAAATGATGATTATGAGCCAAACTTCAAAAAACTTCAAAGGATTCATTAGAGGCAACATACTGGCACTGCCTTGTATGAAGCCAACTCTGGCATACATAATTTACAGTCCCCTGTGACCCTGTTTCTCCCCTACCCCCTGGGTGTCTCATAAACCAGACTCTCTAATTGAGCCCGTTGACGGGCTGGGTGTCATCAATCACGTTCTCCAATTAAATTTATTTGCTGGCAAAAAATAAAAATAAAATAAATAAATAAAATAAAATAAAATAAAAATAAATAAATAAATAAAGCTCTGGTATTTTAGTTACAATCTTTTAAAGATAAGAGTTGGAATGTCCGTTCGCTTTCAACTGCTCTTCCAGATTTCCTTCCTCCTCTCCCCCCCTTCCCTATGGCAACTACTGAAACAGGCATGAGAATGTTTTATGAATTTACACCAAGCTCTAAGAAAGTCCAAACTTCCTGCTGCTAAGCGAGACAGTTGTTAAGTGAGTTTTGTGCCCTTTTCAACCTTTCTTGCCACAATTGTTAAGTGAATCCCTGCAGTTGCTAAGTTAGGTGAATCTGGCTTCCCTATTGGATTTGCCTGTCAGAAGACAGACACTATATAAAAAACAGTCAACAGGTAACCCCAACAGGTAAAACTAATCTTCAAAATCCTCTGTTAACTCTCTGTGTTTCATCTGATGGGTGGGAAGTCCACAAAGGGCTTCCAATCTCTTATGAACTTATCTAGTGAAGTCCCAAAGGTGCTTTTTTCTTTTTCTTTTCTTTTTTAATAAATTTTATTGGTTTTTTAAAAACAAACACAAACAAACAGAACATAAAAAACATCAATACCATTCCATAAATTTATGAGGTGCTTTTTTTTTCTTTTCGAGAGGCCACTGGACTTTCTTTGAAGAAGTTTCGCTTCTCGTCCAAGAAGCTTCTTCAGCTGTGACTGGATGGTGGGGAATGGAAGGGTTTATTTTATATACCTTGAAGACTGCTGGTCATTTGCATCCCTTTTAGTGAGTTGTTGAGGCCAGTTGGAGGTTTATCTGTGTCTTCAGGGTCACCTCAATGACTCTCTAAAAGGATGCAAATGACCAGCTGTCTGCCAGGAGTACAGCAGAAAGTCCAGTTGTCTCTTGTAAATAAAGCACCTTTGGAACAACCATGACCTGCATGGCTGAGAATCTTCCATAAACATCCAGTGAAGGGAAATACAAACAGAAACCTTCTGTTTTAACTTCCTTATGCGGCGAAAAGGCTTAAAGAGAAAGTAGAGAAGTCACTCAGGGTTGTTGGGGTTGGTTTTTTTTGCCACTGTTGGCCAATGCATTCTCTCCCTCCCACCGCTAGCAATTTTACCTCTTTTGCTTCCCTTCAGATTAGACTCCTGGCAGCTCGTCCAGACGCAGTGCCTTCCGTCTTCCTCCAACAGCGTTGGCTGCTCCCCATTTCAGTTTCACGAAGCCACCATCTATAACTCTGTCAACAGCTCCACTTGGAAGAGGATAACCATTCAGCTGCCAGATCATGTCTCCTCCAGGTAGGTTTCTCTCCAAAATGTGACCGCATCTTCAGGGGTGGGCTTCAAAAATTTTAACAAACTCTGCCTGGTTGCTGGGTGGCTGTGGCCATGGTGGACGGGGCATTATTACCCTCCCCAATCTCCGGAGGCTTTCTTCAAGCCTCTGGGAGGATGAAAACAACCTCCCAAGGCTCCAGAGACCCTCCAGAGACCAGATATGGGCCCATTTCCAGCCTTCCTGAACTTCCAGGAGGCCCATTTTTTTTGCTCTCCCCGAGCCTCTGCACATGCCCTGCACTTACCTGGGATCCAAAATGGGCCGCGTGGAGACTACTGGGAGGGGAGGGGCTGGAGCCAGCCAGTCGTCGGAATTACTGGCTCACTGAACTGGCCATAAAATTAGCTAGTCACATTGTCCAACGGAATGTCATTGTATTGTTATGAGAAAAAGTCTTTGGTTTTGGCAAACACCTTCTGAAGTGTCCTTGGCTCTCAAAGCTCATTGATGTCTGGAGCCTATATTCCATCTACCTCTTCCTCTCCCCTCCCTAGTTCGTTGGCAAGCTGAGAAGTGATAATAGTTGCAACAGCATAAGCACGGGTGGGCTTCACAAATTTAACAATGGGTTCTCTGCCTGGTTGCTGGGTGGGCGTGGCTATGGTGTGTGTGTGTGTTCAGGTAATTCCCCATTAGGAGAATGAGCGCATACAGGGAGACGTATTTGAGAGTAGTGTTTGAATAATACACATACAGCACACAGATACACTGTACAGTAAATGTAGGTTTTTACTTCCAGAAACGTTAAG
>JANHFN010008796.1:69169-79365 GCA_032468175.1 Toxicocalamus goodenoughensis | reverse complement strand
ATTGATGAAAAATGCTTTGGAAAAAGCATCACACTCTACTCCTTGAGAGTTTCCCATCGTTGTCAGCTCACAGATCATTGAAAAGTTTCTTCTCTTGCCTTCTGGTGCTTTGGTAAATAGGCTGGCCTGCCTCATCTCTATGACAGCCTCTCAAATGTTGGACCACTGCTATCATATCTTCCCTAGTCCTTCCTTTCACTAGACTAGACATTAGAATAATATCTAGGAATGGAATAATCTGTAAACATTGTAAAAGGCAAAGATACACCATGGATACCAGAACTCTGTTTTCAGCTCCACATTTCCCCCTCCCCCAAAGTAAACAATAGTGCTCTGCAAAGAATACTTAACATCGGGATTAACCACGTCTTATGTTTTGAGTGTCAGGGCGATTTTCTTAATTAAATCATGAGCCTCAAGCCAAGCTTCGATAAAATTGAAAAGATTTATTAAGAGCAACATGCTGGCATTAACCTAAATGAAGCCAACTCTGGCATGCATAATTTACAGTCACCTGTGACCCTTTTTCCCCCCCCCCCCCCCCGGGTATATCATAAATCAGATTCTCCAAAGAAGCACAGTCATCAATCAAGTTATCCAATAAAGGATTTTCGGGGCAGAAGATCTGGTAGCCTAGCTACAATCTTTGTAGATAAGGGTGGAATGTACTTCTGGTTTTAAACTGCCATAATGCTCCTTCAGATTCCCCCCCCCCGCTCGTTTATGGCAACTCAAAACAGGCATAGGAATGTTTTATGAGTTGACACTGAAGTAAAAAAAGGATGTCTTACCTGGTCAATGACCCAAGGGCTGTAGAAATGCCCGTTCTCAGATGGCTGCCACCAGCGGAGACGTGTAGAGGGCGAACGAGCTTTTAAAGGGATTTCCAAGGCAATGTACCATCCGATATTGCTCAAATTGCTGAAGAGAAATTCCTGAAGTAGATTCCATCGGAGTCCACCATTAAGGGAATATTGTAACAACACTGGCTGACTCCTGGGATCAGGTACTGCTTTGCCACATCCCAGCCTCATGAAGAACTGCACAAATCTGCATTAAGCATGAAAGAGCCCAAAATCAGAAGAAATATATTATTACTTTTGGTTGTAGAAGGCACAAGTCATTCCTTTTGCCACAATGAATTACACAATATTGTTATGCTATTCTGGGTATATAACAATGTGGCTTAAGCCTTTGCCCTATTTTTAAAAACTTATAGTATACTTGCTTTTACTCTTTATTTTGTACTCTTTATTTCATTTATCCATCAGAGTGGCATCAAAAGAATTTTTTTTAAAAGCTATTTTTCCTCCAGGCATTAGCATAGAATCAATAAATAGACAGATTTACTTATTGAGCGCATATCGCAGTAAATTTGAATCTGTACTGAAATTTCACGATTTTAGCCCAGAAACTTGACAGCATATAAAAGATAAAGCATAAAATACACAGCCATGAGCTACATTCATTTGTTTATTAATATACATATAATCCTCCAGTTTTCCAGAAGATGGAAATGCAGTTCCATAAAACCCAGAACGATGGGGAACTGTTCCAAGAAAGGATTTGTGGAATTATTCTGGCCTAAAATCAGAAAACAGTAATACTGCTTCACGGAGTGCATACAATGAAGGACCAATTGCAGAGATCAAAGACATTACAAAGAATAATATTCAACATATAACCAACATTTATTTCACATCCATAATAAAACATTATTACATTCAAAATGTAAATATGGTGCTGGCATTTCTTCTTATTTTCTTTTCATTATATTTGAATTAGAGTTGGTCCCTACATAAAATACAAAGTGATAACTTTCAACAAGGATTTGTTTATCTGAGTCCACCAGAGAAAGAAAAATTAGGCATTTTTCTATGCCAGAAGAATAGAAAATTTATATTTTCCTTCACAGAAGGAATTCAAATGCCACAGCGCTCTTGCGTTAAGCGGATAATTTGCCACAAAGATGAGATGTGGTATTTTTCCAGTGGTTTCATTTTACTGAGTCAGCTTACTGACTATTTGGAAAATGCAATATATATAAATTAAGCCCTGTAGCAGAGAATAAAAATACGCAGAAGGAGAACTAGTGTTAAACTTTATGTTAATAAAAGAAGTCCAGAAGAAGAAAAGGCCGTATTAAAATGCAATTTCTACAGAATTTTAAATCAATTTTTCATCACAAGATACCAAGGGTTAATATATGTCTGAAGAAAATAGGATTTTGTTTTTAAAATGCTTAAAGTCCGAGGGGGATAATTTCAAGGCCACCCTGTAATTTGTAAACAGGAGTTGTAATTTTAAACTAGTTTACATATTTTTTTGTTCTTTTTAAACACAACCTCACTTGTCAAAGAATTTCTAATCAGGTGCAAAAGACGCTAGAATTTAACAGTTGCTATTTTAAATAGCTCAACACCAGCTTGTTCAGAATCTGGCAGCTACCAACTGTAAATAAATGTTGGCAGTTCAGAGCTAGCTTGCAAATATTTTGGAACTCCAGATGAAGCATCCAAAAGACATCTTGGCAATATACACCAGGTTTAAATCACGGTTCACTGTCGACCAGCCCATTACTGAGCAGTTAGTATGTAAGAGAGATCCATCTGTTAAGATTAAAAAATTATTTATACTACAGGAGATGTCGGTCTCCCCATTAGTGTGGAATTGGAATCGCACACAGCCAACTCGGGTAAAGATTTATAGAACCTGCTTGGTATGTAGAAAAACACAAAATATTTCAAAGGAAACTCTCTTTTCCCCCCTCCCCAATAAATCTAAATACAGCCCTTGATTTATGACCAAAATTAAATTTCTGTTGCTAAGCGAGACAGTTGTTAAGTGAGTTTTGTCCCATTTTATGACTTTACTTGCCACAGTTGTTATGTGAATCAAGGTGGTTGTTAAATTAGTAACTCAATTGTAAAATGAATCTGGCTTCCCTATTGCCTCTCATGCCCCTGTCAGAGTCTGAATCAGAGGAAGAAGCCAGACAGCTGACAGGGAGCAGGAGTGTGGCTCCATTGGCTGTGGAGGAAACTGGGGAAGGGCAAAGTTCGGCTGGGCAGTGTAGGGAAGAGGTAGAACAAGGGAGAGGGAGTTCAGAGGAAGACCCAGACCCACCCTCTTTTCATCCTAGGTCACGCAGGGAGGAATGGCGAAGAGAGCAACATGGGTTGCATGGCTTAATGGGGGAGGAAAGGGTCCTGATTCCCTTCATTAGCCACAGCTGGGAAGACAGTTGATAAGAAAGGCAGGCTGTGTGTGGCAGGCTGCTGGGAGCAAACGTGAATTTATCTTGTGTTGTCATGGCTTATCTGTGTTCCTGGCATCTTCCCAACCGTGTGAGTTTTGCTGTGCCTTCAAGTCTGAAATTCTTGTTCCTGCCCTGCCAAACTAATTACCTCAGTTTGGCTGGATTGGACTTAAAAGTTACAGTTTGTGGTTACCCTGTTTTGGACTTAATTTTCTGCAGTCAAAGGCTGTTCCTGGGAGTTTTTCTCTAGCCAGAAGGTAATCAGGACACTGGGGGCAAAGTTGGAGATAATAAAGGGACTCTTATTGCTTATCTGACTGTGTTGCCTTTGTGCCATGCCCCATGTCATAACATTGCCTTTGCTGGTCAGAAGGTTGCAAAAGGGCATCACATGACCCTGGGACACCGCAACTGTCATAAATACAAGCCAGTTTCCAAGACTTTGAATTCTGATCATGGTATTGTGGGATGCTACAACAGTTTTAAGTGTAAAAAAACAGTCCCAACTCACTTTTTTCAGTGCCATTGTAATTTTGAATGGTCAGTAAGTGAATCATTGCAAATTGAGGACTACCTGTATGTTCTGTCACCCAACAGGTGATGTAACTAAAATAGAATGATAAACAAACTTTCGAGTGACAATCCTTTAATTTCTTCAGGGAAGGCTGCCTTACTCTTTCTCATGATAGGATCACATGGGTAAATGGTCCAAATTTATCAGTGGGTAGAATATTACTGGAAAATATTGAGATACTACAGTGTGGTTTATTTGGTTTTAACCTGAATACATTAAGCCAATCCAGCTATTTATAAACCACAGCTTAGGGCTTAATGTTATATATGAACCTAGGCACTTTGGCTTAGTCTGAAAAATAATTAAAGCAAAGCATGATCTAGTAGTTAAGGCACCAGGCTAGAAGCCAGGAGAATGTGAGTTCTAATTCTACCCTAGCCTTGAAAGCCAGTTGGGTGACTTTGGGCTAACCAGGAGATTGTGAGTTCTAGTCCCGCCTTAGGCATGAAAGCCGGCTGAGAGACCTTGGGCCAATCACTAGGAGATTAGTGTTTCTAGGTGTGAAAGCCAGCTGGGTGATCTTGGGCCAGTCACTTTCTCTCAGCCTAACTCATATTACAGGGTTGTTGTTGTGGGGAAAATAGAAGGAGGAAGGACTAGTAGATATTTTTGCCACTTTGAAGGTTTTTTTAATAGCGGGATATAAATAAAATAAAATAAATAAATTACACATCTGGTTGAAAGGTATCAAATGACCAAATAACATTGCTGTGAGGTGACACATATATGGAAGAGATGGAACTTGCATACTAGTGTCGTTTTGGTAATTTGTTTCCTTCTCCCGGCCTCCTGAGACCCTCTGAGGAAACCTCCAGCTTATACTGCTTATATTGCATACAAAATTGTACCTTTACCTGTAAATAACCTTTTTTTTTTAGCTTTAATCGTAACATAAAGCGTGCAAACATCCACTTTAAACTTAAGGTAAGCCATTTCTAAGTTTGATTGTACAAAACTCAATTCTTGTACCAAAATTGTCCAAGTCTGGACTATCTTACTTGAGTCAGTTGTATTTGTTTGTACAAATTTGTAATTTTTGTTTGAGGAATAAAACAAAAAAATCAGATAAACAAGACATTGAGCAAAATTAGGTAGCGTTAGACCAATTAAATTCCAGTGTATTTTGACCTCAGTTTGTGCTGTTCATATCATGTTATTGCATTCATATTTTGTTTGTACAAATTTGTAATTTTTGTTTGAGAAATCAAACAAACAGATAAATGACATTGAGCAAAACTAGGCTGGGTTACATCAATGAAATTCCAGTGTATTTTGACCTTGGTTTGTGCTGTTCACAGTTACATTCTCACCCTGCTAAAGAACATCTGGAATTCAGAGAAGTCTGGGAAATTTAGCCCTGGGTTCAACCACTTCCAGAATGTAGGCCCTAGAGAAAGGAGTCAACAAAATTGTATTTGATCTATTTGTGAACGGGAGTTACCTAGCTTGGGATAAATCCAGATCTTGAGTCATCAACATTCGTAATCCTTCCTCGTTAAAGAAGAGGTTGTTTCCTCCTGACAGGATTCCACATTTCCTGGATGGTTTTCCGCCACTCACCAGTAAGAACCTGTCCGATTCCAGTTGACCTGAATGCAAACAGAGATTGACACTGCTTTAGGACTGACAGAAGCATTTCTGCTAGGAATTGAAAATTGCATGGAACTTCTCTGTGTAAACAAATAAATGCTTAGTCAAGGATTGATCCAATTTCCTATAAACTTTGATTTTGTCCAGTGGATTAAATTTAGCCATTTTGCATTAATGTTTATTTAATATTTACAAACTGCTGATTAAAAATGGAAATTGCTTTCTCAAACACAACTTGTTGTGGTTCGCCAGCAGCCTGTGTAGACGGTAGCGGAATTGGACTGTGGGGAAGAACGGAGACCAGTCTGGGAGTCTGGGGAAGACTTGGATGAGGGTCCCGCATCCAATGCAGGGATGGGGCCAGGACCATCTGGGAGTGGGATGCTGACTCCGGAGCCTCCGGAGTCTGGCAGCATCGAAGCGGAGGAACAAGGGGAGCCTGTTCCCAGTGCGCATGTGCACAGAGCTGCTAGAAGGCGAGAGCAGCTGAAACAAAAGAGGCGACTCAGGAGTAAGGCTTAGAGGTGATTGCCTCTCCCATAAGGTATAGAGGAAATGCAAATATAGAGGAAATCTTTGCAGGAAGCAAAGTCGTTTGCTCCTTGAAGATCTGTGTGGACTTTGTACTTTGGTTGGTTTTTTATAATTCATTTGGCACTCTAGCTGTTGGCAGCAATTCAAAGGAAAGAAAGGTGGGTGCTTATCTCGAAGGGACTGTTTGGGACTCATTACCGGCTGGTGATTGCCCCTCCCATAAGGTATAAAGGACAGGCAAAGATGACAAAACCTTTGCAGGAAGCAAAGTAATTCATTCAGTTCAGATTCATTCTTGAAGCTGTACTTCAGTTGATTTTTTTTTCTAGTTCATTTGACCCTTCTGTTATTGGCAGCACTTCACAGGGAAGAAAGGTGGGTGCTTATCTTGAGAGACTGAGATTCATTACCGGCTGGGAATGAAAATTATTCCCAGCGTTGCAATAAAACAAGACTTGTTTTAAAATAAGTATGTACATAATTACGGTCTCGGAAGTCTTAATCAGGACAGTCATCAAAACTCTTCATGTTTTGGTGCACATTTCGAAAAATGGGCACTTTGATTACTCAGTTCATGGCTGTTAAACTTTTCCTGAAAAGACTGTTAGATTTTTTTCTAAAATTTGTTGTGGACACTCCTCCATGTATTTCTTTAACCCTGGGCTTTGATTCCTTTATTAAGGTACATATATGTCTAACTTTATTGTTCTTGGTATTGTGTATCATAAGGAACAAATGACACTTCAGTAGTTATCACTGTTTCATTGTGAATTGCCTTGGGCAACGTTTCCTATCACGGCAGCGCAAGGTGCTACCTGAGATATTCACAGCAGCAAAGAGAATTCATGAATGTAAATATCTGCGCTTTCCCTTAAACTTAAAACTTTATGGAGTCAACAACAACAAGCCAGCATTTTGCATCTCACTCCTCCTTTCCTGTCCCACTGTCTGATTTTTATATCATCCAATGCCAGTGTTTCTCAACCTCGGCCATTTAAAGAGGCTGGATTTCAATTCCCAGAATTCTATGCTGACTGAGGAATTCTGGGACTTGAAGTGCACGCCTCTTAAAATGGCCGAGGTTGAGAAACACTGTCCTATGTGATAAAAGAAATCTGGCTGTTTCTTGCAACCAGATGCAAATTTCTTGCTCAACAATCAGTGCCAAAATACTGTATATTTGAAAAGAAATGTAAAATTTCTTTTCAAATATAAAATTTTCATCCCATTCCTAAAAGATTCCTAAGATGTCTGTAAAGGGCATGCATAAGTGCATCATCGTACCTCCCGTCCCTGTCCTATTGTCCCCATTTAAATGTACCTATTTTCTGTATTATTACTCATGTTTACACTTAGACCTATTATTTTGTAAGCGATTGACAAATCAAATAAATAAAATAAATAAATATCTGGAGGAGACGGTAGAAAACCTGAAGACTTTTTCCCTCGGAAACAAAACGTTCAGGAAACTGGAAATAGAGTTGGCCTCATGTACTTTTTAATTAACAGCTGTGAATCTTTTAAAAATCAAATGATAAACCTGGACAAACTAGATGAAATTCAATTGAGAAGCTTCAGATGAATGCTCCATTTCTCTGTGGTCCACCCCAGGTTGTGTGGTTTTTCTCCTACACACTCCATATTTGCATAGAGAGGACTGAGATGAAAACAAGTTGCCGCAATTTAAATATATCCTTACCTGCTCTTGTTTCAAATCAGGATCTCTCTTTGTAGCATACATTTTTAAAACTTTTCACACAGCGGCCATTTTTACATGTATTTTGTTTATTTGATTTTTTTCCTGCCTTTGTTACTTTATACATAACTTAAGGTGATGAACATATATAATACTCCTTCCTCCCCCTATTTTCCCCACAACAATAATCTTATGAGGCGGGCTGGGCTGAGAGAGTAAGCCAAAAAAACCCAGCCAGCTTTCCTGCCTAAGGTGGGTCTAGAATTCCCAGTCTCCTGGTGACTGAGCCAAAGACACCCAGCCACCTTTCATGCCTAAAGCAAGACTAGAACTCACAATCTCCCGGTTTCTAGCCTGGTGCTTTAAACTCTACACCAAACTGACTCTGTATAACTTTATTTAATCTTAGGCTGCTTTTTCTCATTTAGCCCTATCTTAAGTAGTCTTGTGGGATGCGGTGGCTCAGTGGCTAAGACGCTGAGCTTGCCGATCAAAAAAGTTGGCAGTTTGGCGGTTCGAATCCCTAACACCATGTAACGGGATGAGCTCCCGTTACTTGTCCCATCTTCTGCCAACCTAGCAGTTCGAAAGCATGTAAAAATGCAAGTAAAAAAATAGGGACCACTTTGGTGGGAAGGTAACAATGTTCCTTCGGCATTTAGTCATGCAGGTCACATGACCATGGAGACGTCTTTGGACAGCGCTGCCTCTTCAGCTTTGCAACGGAGATGAGCACCGCCCCCCTAGAGCCAGAAACGACTAGCACACATGTGCGAGGAAAACCTTTACCTTTATTCATCCTTAAACTAGGACGCCCAGCTTAAACCTTTGAGTCACCTGATCCTCCTCCCGTTCTTGAGGCAGGGAGTGGCGGATAAGGAAACCATTATTTTTGTTGTCCTTACCTCAACAAAGTAGAAGCAGGGAAGAAGCGTCATGCTGTCTTTGGGAGCTTTTGCCTTGTCCTTAGCAGAGATCATGGTGTCAGTAGTGGGATTTATAGGAGCGGATGGGCAGGGCGTGGGAACGAAAGCCCCAACTCAGCTTCTGTTAGGAGACAAGATATACAGCTAAAGATGGAAGAAACCGCTACAATGGGAGGTGACAGAACCGGTTCTACAAAGGCCCAAATCAACATACTACTGTATATTATCCTCCTGTCCTACAACGCCTTCTTACAGATCTTCAGTTTCTATCCACAAGAGGCTTCAAAAAATTGTGTGTGCATTCACTGCAAAGTGGGGAGAGGGAAGAAAAATGTCTCTGAAGCTTCTAGGGAGCAGAGACAAGCTTTTATGGGACGAAAATGTCCATAAAACAAAGAGAATGATTGCAACTGAAGCACATATACAGGTAGTCGAGTTACGTTCATAATTAAGCCCCATAATTAAGGTTGGAAGTAATGGTTGGAAAGAGAAGCCTAGTGGTGAAGATGCTCACCTCTCACTTGGAAGGTTGAGAGATGTTTCTCTCACAGGGCGCAAAGAAAAAATATCTGCTGCGAACTTCGCGTGGCATCAGGAAAGGCATCTGGCCAGTAAATGCTCAGCTCCATCCTGTCACCCCGACTCTACCCCGAATTAAGGTATTACAGAGTTGTAAAAGGGAAGTTGTTTTGTAAGGGTTGTAAAACAGGCCTGATCCGATTTTACAAACTTTTTTTTCCCAGTGATCATTAAGCAAATGCCACAGTCATAAAGCAAACACTGTGGTCGTTAAGCAAACCCATTGGTCACCATAGGGCAGTTTTTGCCAAAATCCGGAAGTAAACGCCGGTTTCCAGAAAAAAAATGTAAATCACACTCAGTGACCGTGAGGCTCAGTTGCTGAGCACACAAAATGGAATCAAGTGACTGTAGGAGAAGAGAGATGAATGGAGAACTGGGTCACAAGTTCCTTTTTTGGAGTCTGTCATAAGTCGAGGACTGCCCGTAAAAGAAACATGGAGGAAGAGGTTCTCTCATCTTGACTTTAAAAGAATAACAAAGTTGGAAGGGATCTTGGAGGTCTTCTAGTCCAACCCCCTGCTTGGGCAGGAAACTCTACACCACTTCAAACAAATGGTTGTCCAATCTCTTCTTAAAAACGTCCAGTGTTGGAGCATTTACAATTTCTGGAGGCAAGTTGTTCCACTGATCAATTGTTCTAACTATCAGAAAATGTCTCCTTAGTTCTAAGTTGCTTCTCTCCTTGATTAGTTTCCATCCATTGCTTCTTGTTCTATCTTCAGGTGCTTTGGAGAATAGCTTGACTCCTCTTCTTTGTGGCAGCCCCCGAGATATTGGAACACTGCTATTATATCACCCCTAGTCCTTCTTTTCATTAAACTAGGCACATCCAATAACTGCAACCAAGTGGCACGGTGGCCTAGAGGTGGAGCTCTGGCCTAACAATCAGGAGGCTGTGAGTTCGAACCTAGGTAGAGGCTGATAATTCTCTCTCTGGGCACTTTGAGAATATATGTGCTGAATATTTATTATTATTTATTTATTTATTATTTGGACTTATATACCGCCCCTCTCCCTAGGGACTCGGGGCGGTGT
>JANHFN010008796.1:16285-27539 GCA_032468175.1 Toxicocalamus goodenoughensis | reverse complement strand
CTCGGTAATGTTTTTTGAAGGTGCCAATCCAACCATTTGCCGACTTCCAGAAGTCTTAACAGTAGTTTTAGGGCCAATGTTTCTGAGCAACGTGAGTTGGGAAAGTTGATCCTAGGCTCTGAACGGTTTCAATTGAAAACGCTTGCCTGCTTCTTGATTGTCTTGATGGAAGGAGAACTTTCCAGCTCTTTAATAAAGTAGAATATTTGTAGCTCAGGGTTGACACGAGGGGGGTCCTTGGGTGCTCTTTGAGCTTGCTTGTTCTCCCTTGTAAGACTGCGATAGGTCAGACAATGGATTGCTCTTGTCCTAGCTGATACTAACATTCCCAGCTTTTCGATTCAGTCCTCAGCCAGGATGGACACAATCAATTGCCTCTTCTTTGGTTTTTCAAAGGCAGCTTTTAACTTCGTGGAGCTGAAAGAAGATTTTTTTTTTTCCAAAAAACGCGTCTGACTTTCAGCTGTTTGGTGGAGCCATGAAACAGCTGAGGGGTGCTCCGCCGGTCCGGAGCCACCAGCAAAGGCCGCGGGGATGCCTTTCGGGCCTCCACGGTGAAGAGAAAGTTGTGTGGATTGGGTGGCCATTTTGGAACGTGGGCGGCATCGGCCCACATTTTCCAAAGCCGCGGGGCCATTTTGGAGCCTCTGCAGCGAAGGAGGCTGCTGTTTTGAGTGGCCAACCAAGGAGCTGCCTCTGCCCATCAGGGAGCAGCGAAAGGCCGAGGAGCCTGTCTCCGGGTTCCTTGGTTAAAGCAGGGAGCCTTGAGGTTGATGGCAGCCATTTTGTAGGGCCTTGTGGCCTGTGGTGGCCATTTTAATTGGCAGGTGATTCAGCCTGTTTCTCCAGCCACTCCAGTGCCAGGACCAGCGCTCGGCCATCGGCCTCTGGAAGCTGTTCGTCCAGAAGACTACAAAGGGTAGGCGCTAAAAAATTGTTCTGGTGGGGGACCTGGTCCCTTTCTCCGAGTTAGATCAGGGCTTTCAGGCCAGGCCTGGTCTATAATTAGAAGCCCTATTAGGCCCCAATGGGTGTTAGTCCCATTAGGAAGTGTTAAAACTCCCTACTGAAGTTGTACAGAGCTGAAAAGAGGAGTGGTTTGGACCTAGGGGATAAGCAGTGAAAATATCCCCCGTTTTTAAAAATTCCCTTTGTGTGCTTCTCTTCCTTGCACAGTGCTGCAATTTCCTAAGGCCGCCTTTTAAGATGGCGGACGCCCCTAGAGGCAACAGGGCCTCCAGAGCAGGAAAATCCCCACGGTGCAGCTTCATCTGCTCTTGACTTCAAGGAAGCAAGCAAGGAAAGCAGGCCTTGCCAGCTAAGAAGGCCTCTAGGGCGGAGGAGAAGAATGCTTCCAGGAGGCAGAAGGCCCTAGAGAAGCAAATTGCCAAGGTACAAAAAAGCCTCAAGGATCAGATCTCCAGTCACAGAAACCTCTCCTGCTTCTCATCACAGTGCAGTTGATCTACAGGAAACTGGACCTTCCTCCAGGGCCGTGGCTCAGACTTGGTCATCTGATGCAGTTGAAGGTGATCCCACACAACATCTTACTGCTGGGGAAAGGCTTTATGGAGATCTTCAGGGAGGTTTCAGGACGGTATCTTGGCAGGAGCACAAGAGGACAGTAGGCCTAGAGCGGAGGTCACTTTTACGCCTACTGCTGCTGGCCTCAGACCTGCTGAGCCTTCTGAGTTGGAGATCCCTGTTAAAATACAGCTGTTGATAGAGCTGTCAGAAAGGGAATCTCTAAAAGCATTTTCCACCACTCTTAAAGAGGCATCTGAGGCTCCATCCCGGGAACAAGTAGCTCTTCTATCAGAAAAGGGTTCCTTGATTCAGGAACTTGTTTCTCCGGTTGCTTCTGCTTCTGCTCCATCTGTTTCTGCTGCTCCCCCCTTGGCAAGGGAAACAGGAAAAAAAAAAGAAATCTGACATGTCTGAGGATGAAGGCCTAACCCCTGAGATTCCAGTGTTTGCAGGCCTCTCCAAGCCTGCGTTATTCAGTCGTTTACTCTTCAAGGCTAGAAATAGAGCCAACCTGAAGGATGCTGAGGATGAAGATTCTGCTGTTCAGCCTCCCACGGAAACGGATGTTCTTTTTGGTGAACCTACCGTGAGGAAGGACGTGGTACCTTCCCCCAGGCTTTTTCTGAAAGTGGTACAGAAACAGCTGGAATCGCCGGCTTCGGGACTCAATCCCTTGTCTTCTGACTGCAGATTCTTCAATGTGGGCCCAGAGCTAACCAAGAGCCTCCAAGTGCCCATGGTGGATGCACCTAGCCTCCTTTTTAATCATTAGGGTTTTTAATTAGGGTTTTTAATTTTTATGGGTTTTTTAGATTTTCTATGTCAGCCTTTAAATATATCTCTTTTAGTATTGTTTTAAATTTTGTATTTTTATTTGTTTTTATATTGGCTGTTCACCGCCCCGAGTCCTTCGGGAGAGGGGCGGTATATAAATTCAATAAACCTTAAACCTGTAGCAGCTTTGGCTTCTACCTTTACGGCCCCTTCTGATCCGGAAGACTTCTTCAAAGCCGAGGAAGAAAGGATTGAGTAGTCTTTGCAAAGATCTCACCAGGCTGCTGCCTGGGCTGTGAAGGCATCCATAGCAGTGTCGTTCTTCACCAGAACGTCCCTCAAATGGCTGAAGCAGCTACAAGACAGGATCCCGATTGCAGACATTCGTACTCATCAAGATCTTTATCATCTAGTAGCTACAGCAGAGTTTACAGATGGATGCCAGTCTAGACGTGGCCAGGTTTGCCACCAAAGCCATCGCTTCTTCCGTTGTGGCCAGATGCATGTGTTGGCTGCGAAATTGGCAGGCTGATGGCAGGAGAAAATGGAAGCTAGCATCGACTCCTGTACGAGGTGACAAGCTATTTGGGGAAGCATTAGACCCGTTCCTTGTTGAATCCAAGGGGTAAAAGGAAAGTGTTTCCATCGCTCTACAAGAGGGCAGAGAACGGGCCTGCCCCATACTTCAAATGCCCCATCTTCCGGGCGGAATCTGGATCCAGCTTCCATTGGTCTGCCAAGTCCCCCTATCAATGTCCTGAGTCACCATCAGATTGATCAGACAAGGACAGACAGCAGTTCTCGGGCAAGCGGCCATTTTGAGGAGGAGAAAATTGCCCGTACCGTCAGCAACGCTGACAGTTTTCAATCTTTCCCCATTGGCAGACGTTTAGCTCGGTTTGCTGACAAATGGGGGGAGATTACATCAGACACCTGGGTTTTAAATACCGTAGTTAATAGTTGTACTCCACTTCCCTGAGTTTTTTTTATCTGCTGTCCTATTTCAAGGGACAAGGTGAGAAGGGGGCACATGGAATCAGCTATTCAGCGTTTGCTGGAGCTCCGAGCCACCCAAAAGGTCCCTGCAGACCAACAGGGTAAGGGATTTTATTCCAAACTCTTTGTCATCCACAAGGCCTCGGGGGTGGGAGTGGAGGGCAATTCTTGACTTGAAAAGACTCAACAAATTCATAGTTTACAGGCATTTTAAAATGCATTCCCTCCAGACTATCCTGCAGAGCGTTAGGCAGGGGGACACTCACTTCTGTTGATTTGATGGATTTACATATTCCCATTTGTCATTTCCATAGGAGTTACTTATGTTTTTGTTATCAGGGAAATCATTTCCAAAATAGATAGGGCTCTTCCATTTGGGTTATCCTCTGCCCCTAGAGTTTTCACTAAGGTTTTGGCTACCTTAGTTCCTGATGCATGCGTAATGTTACTTAGACGATATTTTGATTTTATCCTCATCTTTTCAGGGGGCAAGGAAAGGACCTGCAGACTATTATTTCGATGCTGCAGGATCTTGGTTTCTCAATAAATGTTAAAAAGAGCCAGTTTACTCCCTCCATTCGTATGGTTCATTTGGGAACTGTTATTGACATCCTGGTTTGTCAAGTTTTCCTTTCCCAGGAAAGGCAGGACAGCTTGCAGTTGCTAGCAAAACGTATCCGGAGAGAGGGTTCCACTCCATTGGCACATCTCTCCCAACCTTTTAGGTAAGATGGTGTCTGCATTGGCACTGTTCCCTGCGCCAGGCTTCATTCTAGGGCCTTCCAGTGGTTTCTCTTGCCTCATCAAAGAGTCACTCCTTAATGAAGGTTTAGGTACCCAAGAAGGTGTCTCAATCCTTTCAGTGGTGGCTCTCTAGAGCCATTTCCAAAGGTCTGTCCTTCAAGGTGGAGGACGGACTCATCCTCACAACCGATGCCAGCTTATCAGGCTGGGGAGCTCATCTGTCTTCTCACGTGGCTCAGGGCATATGGTCAACTGAGGAACAAGCGCACAATATAAATTGGCTGGAACTCAGGGCTGTCCATTTAGCTCTCAGAAAATTTAGTCAACTGGCTCAGCAGAGCGACTATTGACCACACGGAATGGACGCTGCACCCTTCCCTCTTTCTACAGATTACTCAGAGATTTGGACTTCCTGTGGTGGATTTGTTTGTTACACCGCACAATGCTCAGTTACCAAGATTTTTCACTAGGTTTGTCACCCTGGGGGCTGAAGGGACCAACAGGCCCCAGGGACTGTTATATGCTTTTCCTCCCTTGCCTCTGCTGTCGGCTGTAGTATGTAAGATTTGGACACAAAGAGCAGAGATTATTTTGGTGGCCCCTTATTGGCTTTGGCGCCCTTGGTTTGCAGACTTAATGGATCCCTCAGTAGCTCATCCTTGGCGGATTCCTATAGAAGATATCTCTCCTCCAGGGGTCCCTTATTCATCCGGAGCCTCAGTGGCTACAGCTGACAATTTGGCGGTTGAGTGGAGTGTGTTAAAATGGGCCCATCTCTCCAACAAAGTAATCTGAACCATTCAGGCCTCCAAGAGACCTACCATACCTGGCAAGCCTTTTACTCTTTAGGTGTTCTAAATCAAACATCCAGACTTTAGAGGTTTCTGTAGCACATGTTTGGAATGTTTACAGGTGGGTTTGGATAGAGGCCTTTCTCCCAATACCCTTCATCGTCAGGTGGTGGCTATATCATCAGTACTGACTTGTGGCAAGTGGGAGTCCTTAGCATACCATCCTACAGTCCGTAGGTTCCTCAGAGGGGCGGCCAATCTTCGCCCTCCAGTGGTCCACAGGTACCCTACAGGTGTTGCAGTCCCTGATTAAGGCGCTGTTTGAACCTCTCAAAGTGGCTCGTCTGCATCTCCTTACGCTTAAGGTAGCCTTCTTGGTGGCTATCACTTTAGCCAGGAGAGTATCTGAGTTGGTGGCTCTCTCAGTTCACCCAGACCTGTGTATATTCCACCCTCACTGGGTGGTTTTGAGGTTGGATGCAATATTTATTCCCAAAGTCAACACCTTGTTCCATAGATCACAAGAATTGGTTCTTCCAGTTTTCTGTCCCAGCCCAGTCCATGACTTGGTAAAATCTTGGCACACTCTAGATGTGCGTAGGGCCTTGAAGATATATATCAAAAGGACTTCTGAATTCCACAGAACGGAATCCATCTTATGTCATGCATAAGTCATACATCTCCAGGATGTATTTGAGTCGCTCCCTCCCGGTACCCAGGGGCATCATGACTCATTCCACTCGCAGTGCTGCTACAATAGCAGCCTGGGCAACGCAGACTTCGATTGAAGAGGTCTGCAAAGCAGGCACTTGGACATCCCTATCTCCTTTCATATGACCCAGCCATCTGGACGCTTTCGCTTCGGTGGATGCTGCCTATGGCAGAAGAGTTCTACAAAGAGTTGTCACGGGGCAAGGGGACTTGAACCCTCCCGAGGACAACCCAGCTTTGGCACGTCCCATTGTCTGACCTACCGCAGTCTTACAAGAAAGAGAGAATAGGCGTTGTCTTACCTGAATGCCACTTCTTGTAGGCAAGATAGGTCAGCCCCACCCTGGGGAGGCCCTGATAACCCGGTCTCGATTTGTGTTTCAGAGGCAGTCCTGACTCTCATCATGTCTTTGCCAAAATCTAGGAGGAGCCACCCACAGTGGGCAGAGCTAGGCTAAGCAGCCTTTTGACAGACTCAGTCCAATCAGCTAGGACTGTGAGGGTGAACCTATGGCACGTGTGCCACAGGTGGCATGCAGAGCCATTTGTGTAGGCATGCGAACCCCAGCCAAACCTACCTGCACTGTGCATGCATGTGCCTCCCAGCTGATTTTTGGCCTGTTTGAAGCCTTTTTCAGCCTCCCAGAGGCTCGAGGGAAGGCTCTGCAGTCTTTGGAGGCCGAAAAACAAGGCCCCGTTTCGTCACTATTTTGTATTTCTGGAAGTGACAAAATGGGCCCATTTTTCGGACTCCAAAGGTTGCAGAGGCTTCCCTCGAGCCTCTGGGAGGTCAAAAAAGGTCTCAAAATGGGCCAAATGTCAGCTGGGAGACATGCGCACTGCGGGTAAGGGGGCAGCCGGGATTGCGCACACGTGCACGGGGTGTGGGGACCCCCCCCCCCACGGACATTGCCTTCTGGGTGCTGGCACGCGAGCGTGCACACAATTTTCAGCACAGGAGCCCAAAAAGGTTAGCCACCACTGAGCTAGGACAAGAGCAACCCATAGTCTGACCTATCTTGCCTACAAGAGGTGGTGTTCACATAAGACAACGCCCATTTTCTTGCGGACGTTTCATTACCCAACTAGGTAACATTATCAATGCTAGTCTTTCCAGTTGACAGTCTTGTCACCTATTAACTTGAGTGGGTTTTAGGCTTGCACTTTTGTTTGTGGCTGAAGAGAAAAAAAATCCTTCTCTTCCCAGCATGCAACTTTGAAGGGATTTTTCAAATACATTGAAATGTTGAAATATGAACATCATTTGAAGAAGTCCTTGACACAGTTGAACGCTGCGGGCGATCTTGAAAATGAATGTCTGGAATCACGGAGGCACAAATACCTGGATGATGATGGACCCATTTCTCCCATTGCAGAGACCAGGTAGGTAAAACGAGACTTTCTAAATTGGGTTTTACAACCTAAAGACCAGAACTTGCAGCCACAATTGTGTGATAGTTGAAATTGGCTCTTTAGTGTCAACATATAATCCTGATAGGCTATATTGTTTTATCTAATACCTTTTGAGTAATGCTTCTGATGAAATTTTACTCGAAGGCCTTTTTTTCCCATTGATAAAAGTATCCAAATTTTCAGGAATTAAGAATTTAGCTGCCCAAAGCAAAATAGTAGTCAGCTTTGTCCCTATTCTCTCCATTGAACATAAGACAAGTATGGATAGTCCTTTACTTAAAACCATTTAATGACCACGGATGTCACTTTTAAATTCCTTCATAGCTTGGGACCAGGTTATTTCTTTTTTAATTTTTATACTGTGTTTTATTGTTTGTAAGCGGCCTAGAATCACTTTGGGCAAGTAGACCGGTATATAAATTTTCTAAATAAGATTTAATAGGATAATTGTTCTGTTTCAGCAACGAGGACTCTAGTAATGAGGACATTGGTGCCAAAATAGTGGTAAGTTGCCAGTAACCAAAGTTTGTTTCATCAGTTCTGTCACACTCTGGGCTTTTACTTCTCTTTCCTTAACTTGAACATTCTTTTTTTTTCATGCCCTGCTGATTTTTCTTTTCCAGGACAACAGGTGTTTCATATTGAGCTGCAAAATTACCAAGAAAAAGAAGAACTTGTACCAGAGGAGAAAATGAGTGGCAATTTTGTTAGAATTCAAGACATTTAAATGAAATGCCTAGAAGACAAGGCAAATACAATTTTAATGTTTAGCTACCTTAAATAAAGTCTTTAAAACAAGCAAAATACAAAGGTATTTAGCTATAATTTTCCTTTCTTTCCCCTCTCGGCGCTTAGCTGTATAATTCTTTCCGAACATCAGACAGTGACTTTTATTACCTGTACAACGGCTTTTCAGAATAGAAATTTTGCATGACAATCAGTTAATCACTGTTTTGGCACAATGAATGTGCATACTTTTCATTCACCCTTTTATTGTAATATATTAAAGCAGTTATATGATTTGAAATTTGCATTTATGAAGTATGATGAGTTCTGAATTCTTGGTAGTGCTTGCTAAATTCAATAATCCAGATAACTAGGATACATACATACATACGTACGTACGTACGTACATACAAAATTGGATTTAAAATCTGCACTGCTGTTCCCATGATGACTGTTTTTAGTTCAACTGCTAAATGATTCCAATATGAACTAAATCTTAACACTGATCGGAACCTGAGTGCAGAGGAAATTGTTATCCTGAGGCGGCTTGAACAAATTGGCTACCTGAAAAAATGTTGATAAGAAAAGGGACCCAGTAAATGATGCAGAACCTGAGATAATGCTACAAATCGATACATACCTGATTTGTTTTTTCTGTCTTTGAGCTAGCAAACCCACTGAATGCGCATGTATTTCATTTCAAATGACGGTTTTAAGGACGACTCGATGAGCTGATTCTTCTTCGCAAGAAGCTTTTCTGATTTCGCCAGTCCTGAAATACCTCAGCTTAGAAAATGGATGCATTCAGCCTCCCACATCTATTGTGGTACTTCAGATTTGCTTGATTTCTCCTCACTCAGATCAATTTCATTGTGTTTTCTTGGCCTCCTAAAAGTTTCAACAAAGGGCAACGGTGGCCACAAAGCCCCCCCCCCCATGGATTACATTTGGAAATCTCTAATCTGGTAGCAGATTAGGAAAGTTTATGAGGAAAAGTGGTGTCATTGGGCTAAAAAGCATATGGGCCTTGGTCTCTGCAGCCAAATGAAGCCATTGAGACTCAGCTGGAATTTTTAAATTGGAGTCTCTCCTCAGTATCTGCTTGATGGGGCTGTTCTTTGAGCTCCCCGCTTCCCCAGGTTAAACATGGTGTCCATTTCTGCAGATAGTTGTCTTTCAGGTACTTTGATCTGCATCATGTAGCATCACGTAGTGACTTAAGATCTGAGTTGAATTGCTTCCTTAATAGTTTTCAAGAACGAATGGGCTGATTGGTACCTGAGCTTTGGCTTTTAATAGTAAACTGGATAGAAATTCAGAAAGTGGCTTGGACTGCTGTCATCTATCACATAGTGCAATGCAATCCAATTGCAGCTATGGAAAACAAAAACTGTAACTGGCCCTCAATACTATCTGGTAAAGAAAAGATGTGCAATTCAGCTTAGCCACGGTGGCGCAGCAGTTAGAGTGAAGTAGCGCAGGCTACTTCTGCTGACCTCCAGCTGCCTGCAATTTGGCAGTTCAAATCCCACCAGGCTCAAGGTTGACTCAGCCTTCCATCCTTCCGAGGTGGGTAAAAAATGAGGACCCAGATTGTTGGGGGGGCAATAGGCTGACTCTGTAAACCACTTAGAGAGGGCTGTGAAGCAGTGTGAAGCAGTATATAAGACTAAGTGCTATTGCTATTGCGAAGTGCAATTGCTATCTAAGCTGTGGTGGTGCAGTGGTTAGAATGCAGTATTGCAGGCAAACTGCCCACAGCCAGGAGTTCAATCCCGACCGGCTCAAGATTGACTCTGCCTTCCATCCTTCCGAGTTGGGTAAAATGAGGACCCAGATTGTTGGGGGCAAGCAATGTGCTAACTCTGTAAACCGCTTAGAGAGGGGCTGTAAAGCACTGTGAAGTGGTATATAAGTCTAAGGGCTATTGCTATTGCTACATACATGCTTGCCAAGAAAGTTGATGCTGCCTTTAGCCATTGCACAATTCCTGTCATTGGCAGTTCAAATCCCACCAGGCTCAAGGTTGACTCAGCCTTCCATCCTTCCGAGGTGGGTAAAATGAGGGATTTGGTGAGAAATCTTTACTTGATTAACTCTTGTGGGTGGGTGTTTTTTTGTTTTTCTTTTTCTTTTTGACGCAGAACAACACCTACTCCTGAATTTTTAAGAAAACTTTGCCACCTCTCATTATTAAAAATGAAAGTCAGTTACACTCATTCAGATGAAGCATGAGCCTCATTATATTCTGGGAGCTGTCAAGTAATTGGGGAAGCATTAAACAGGAATTTACTCATTTGAAAAATGTGCGTGTACCCTAACGTAAATTGCGGCGCAATTTAATTCGAACGGCGCCCCCCCCATTTAAAATTCCGCAGATGATGCATTAAAACAAATTAATAATTCATTAGCTTGACACCAAATAAGCAGAAGATGGGTTACCCATCTCAGAATCATTTATCTAGATATGGCTTCTCTTGAAGAATGCCCTTTTTGTTCCGTTATTCTATGCCTGGTATTTTAAATTTGCATTAAATAGCCTATGAGGCTTCTCTGGTTCCACCTGAGGTAAAAAAAATTATATGGGTACCTCAAGGACCATATTCACTTCTTCGTATATTTATGCCGGGTTTCCTACACATTCCCAGTCATGAAATGAGGGTGCTATTCAAAAATAACGCTTTCACGGTACCTGCGCTGCCAAATTGTTTTTGAAATTCAGATGAGATGGGTCGAGAGTTAGCAACTCGTAAAAAAGAAAAGAAAAGAAAAAGTGGATTTGAGGGAACAACAGCAACCAAAAAATTTTTTTTTTCAAAAGAGATCAAAGAGCTTCACTATCAAGCAGAAAATTATGCTGATCCATGTATCTTAAAGGAGAGTTTCATTTAAAAAAGAATTATTCATATTACAGTTTCTATTCAGCGCCATTTACTAAAAATGGAAACAATTTAGGTCCCCATCCTGCAGTAATATCATGCTCAGCACCAGCAGAACAAATAAATATCTATACCAAGAAGGCCCTCATTTGCATATAAATGTATAGCAGAGTCGAAAGATTGACGAGAATGCATGGCAGGAATGATGAAAAAGGGGATTTTTTCAAAGGATTTGGAATCACAGTTTCCAGAAGAGGTGGGGACCAAGCTTCTTGGAATCCCCTATTTCTGGAGACACCAGATAGACAAAGCCCTGGTTTAAACTATTTCTTCCCCCTATTAATTTACTAGCTTGATACCTGTGCTTTGCTACGAAACTATGGGCTTAGTTTTGGGGGAGGAAAATAAGGGGAAAAAATTGTGCCTCTGCCTACCAGCAGCCATCGGTATTCATCTGGCTAGTGTCCTGTCAGTGTGGGAGAGAGTTGAGGGCTGTTTGGAAACTGAAACAGTACTTGCGGTGTGAGCAAGAAGGAGACAGCAAGGAGCCTGGGCGTGGCTTAGCTCACCTGTTCTGTACTAAAGCTGCTTGGTGCTGTGAAACTAAAACTGAAAGTCCTCTCCTCTGCTTGTGTTTTGCATTTGGAACAGATTTCTTTTCAGGTGGGGAGGGGGAGTAGAACTCCTTAGCAT
>JANHFN010008795.1:0-19696 GCA_032468175.1 Toxicocalamus goodenoughensis | reverse complement strand
TTCTTTCTTTCTTTCTTTCTTTCTTTCTTTCTTTCTTTCTTTCTTTCTTTCTTTCTTTCTTTCTCTTTCTTTCTTTCATCGGATTTTTAATGTATATGTTCTAGTTTAAAGGAAAAGGGGGCCTCCCTAAATGGCTTACAAAATAAATAGTCTTTACTCTTAGACTTATAAGCAAGAGAAATAAATAGATGAAATGGGATGGGAGAGTAAAAAATAGATGATAGCTGGATAGGATACACTAACTATTTAAAGACAGTTATCTTCAATTTCTGAAAAGTCTCAAGGGCGATATCTTGGCTTCTGTTTAGTCTATTCTATAGCTTGTTTGGACATGGGAAGGTTGTGCCTTCCTTCTTGAATGAAAGAAAATATTTCAGATATTCAGTTTGCTTTGGAGAAGGTTAGGCAAATTTCATCGGATACTATTGTAGGTAATCAACATATTTTTTAAAAAATTAAAATGCCAGACTTGTCTGATTCTGCTGAAGCAAGTTGGTTGTTATGGGTGATTATTCTTTGTACTTTGGAAATGTGGCAATTAGTAGCTCAGCTAGAGAATGCTAAATGGAGCCCAAAGTTCCTTTAAATCCTAGCCAAACTCTCTTGAACTACTGTCAGGGTAGGATAAAATTGTGTGTGCATTTAGTGAGACAACATGCAAGCAAAATGCCTTTGGTAAAATAATTCTAGCATGTCCACTTTAAAAACAGCTCCAGTGGAGGTGTTGGCAATGATAGTTCTCTGCCCATTTTCAAAAGACAATGTTTGTTATTGCAAACAACCAGACCTATATTTCTAATTCAGATCCTCTCATCAGATTTGATGGAGGATGATCATTATAACTGAAGCAACGTTTAGGAGAAAGTTAACTTGCAGAGGTGGGATTGATGGACAGAGTCCTGATCTTTGCCTCAGGCAACAAAACAACATGCCTGAGAATTATTATAAGGACAAAATGGATGCCTTGTCCTTCCCCTCCTCCATCATAAATAGCATGAAAAAATGAACTTTTAAATTAAATAAGATACAGCACAGGGGAAACAAAACAGTATTCCAATCAATCATCAATTTTTTAAAAAAAAACTAGACAAGCAAATACAATGCTTTCCATTAAATGTCAGCATCTCACCATAAAAAAGCATACTGTTTGACAGAGAGGATATGTGCTTTATGAAGATATAAGCATTTGATACATTCCATCATTATTTAAATTTAGACAGTAAATGGCTTTTGGGGCTTTTTAGGCAAAACTGACTCCGCATTTAACCATGTTCATGTCAGACTTTGTGAATATAAAAAAACAGATGAAGAACATTGGGCAACCCCTCCCCTTTTGAAGTCCCACTGGTGACATCACTGAAGAGCTGTCTCCATGACTACAGTTATATTGTCCACAGCAGGAAAATTGGTACAAAATCAATCTTGCAGCATTCTGATTACATGGAAACCTTTGCATACATGCACTGAATTCCCACTGGAGATACTTGTGCTATACCTATTGAGGGCCAGCTCAGTGAAGTCATTCATGTGAAATAGGGTTCCTGTGAAATACAAAAGTTGTCCATTACATTTTTTCCTCTGAAATTTAATATAGTAATGTAAAACTAAACTAAAGTTTACTTTGAACTTTTGCCATTTCTGATTTAGTTCTCACCTGGATGGGATAGAGCTTTGATTTTGCATTTCTCAGGACAAGAGCTGTGTAACGGTTAAGATTCATTGTGGGGATAAAACTGGAGGAAGAAATATCCCCCCATTTTGAAATATCATTGCCAATACCTCCTTTGAATTTTAAAGAAAAAAAAAAGATATATGAACTCAATAAACCTCACATAGGTAAGGGGAGGCAGTTTGCTAATTGGAGAATATTTGCATGAAAGGTGCTTGAAAGCTGAACTTCTTCTGACTTAATATGATTTTACACTATGCAGATTAATAAGGCAATCAGAACATATTATCCCTTAGATTTAAATTAGATCCCTTAGTTTTTATCCCTTATATTTCACACTTCATTGAATTTCAAGTATATATGAATATATGTATGTGTGTGTGTAGTATATGTATAAATATGAAATTATATTTGAATTTAAAAAGTAGTTTTTGTTTCCCTAGTAATTGATGCTTCTTGTTCATGTGTGTATGTGTGGATTTTTTTTAAAAAAAGTAACTTGGATATCTAAGCTTTGTAGAGCTGCCATTAAAATTTTCCAGGAAATAATCACTTTTATACTGGCCTAGGAATAACTCCAGATCAACCAACCAGCACTTCTTCAGCCAACTGATGGGGAAGTGAAAAATATACCCCTTAAAATCTATCTTAGTATCTTTCTTCTGATGTGGTAGTTTTCATTGTGATAAGCAAGCTAACAAATTGCCTTCTACCCTACTATAGCCCAGGAGATCCTACTAATGGGAAAAAGACTGGCTTGGCCTCAAAATTCCACGGAGCTCCAATATCACAATTTGGGGGGAGGTGGGGAAAGGTTTGTGTGTCCTCATGAAGCTGATAGAACTGGAAGAAAATCAGTTCAAGGAGCAATAGTGACAGTGAGGTGAGGTGGGTTGCAGAGCTCACCTGAAAGACTGCTTCTTATGAAAATGTGACCTAATACCAAATGAAAACAACAAGGACAATTTAGCTCGCTCTTCTACAAAGTGCCCTACGGCTTATTAACAATAAAATTATGACCTGACCTTCTTTCACTGAAATGCTTATGTGACCAGATTTTTGGCCAAGTCGATAATTGTAAATCTGATGATTAAGGAAGAGAAGTAAGAACATAAAACAAGTGCAACAGGCTTTCAAAAGAATATAATTCTGATAACAATACGGCATCTAAAACAAAATACCTGCTCAGAAATAGCATGTACATTATTTTCTTAGAAGTATATATGCAACATTAGGAACATTTAATAGAATTTTAAGATTTCTGAGCATGATTTGAACATGCTTTTACAGATAAAGTAAACTGGGTGGAAAAAGAATAGAATCGCACAGAATCAATGAATATAAAACAAAAGCATAACATATGCTCTTTCCTTATAGCCATATAAATGTGAGTATAGGTATGGGGTTAAGCTTATTAAACCAGGAAATTTGTATTTATTTTCTCATAGCTCAGACATCCACAGTGTGGGGAAAATTGGAGGTAGGAACATTAGTTGTGCTCCCCAATAAAGAGCAATATAAAGCTAGTAAATACATAATAAACAAAATAACAAATTAAAATAACTGACGCTGCTATAAATTTAGCTGCCTCCATAATTCACTCTTAGATGGTTTCTGTTTAAACATCCTCACAAAAGGATGAGTACAGATGGCAACTTTGCCATCCTCTTCTGTATGTTCTCTTGTATCCCAAAAATATTTTCTTGGAAAGCCAGTGCACTTTCCCAAAGGGGCGTAAAGAATCCTTGGGGGGATACTGAGACTTGTTCTGAGTTAGATTTTGAGCTCCATTTCCTGTTCTCTCAGCAGGTGAATTCTTTCCTCCTATCTCCTGAAATTTTGTGTGTGTGTGTGTGTGTGTGTTTTGGTGAGATGCTGGTAGCAGAACTTGGGGTGGGGGGGAAAGAGAAGTAAAAGTCAAACTTTCTTTCCATTATCGTTCTTAATTGATATAGCTTATCATCCCAGACATTTTATTTTAAAATGGAGCACTTCTAGTTGAGGCTTTCTGTCTGATTCACAGAATTTTACAGTGTGAAATTATGTATGATAAATATGTATATATGATAAATTATAATTTGGAGAATTTGTAATTACGTCATGTTCTGGGACTAATCTGATTTGAAGTGTCATGATTCTTTTCTCTGAAAATGTAAAAGAAGGAAGGGAATGAACAAGCCAAGCAGTCTTGCTCATAAGTCACTCCAGCTACTTATGTCATTCACTATTGAGGTTCTACCATAATTGACTAGGTTCTGTTCCTATTATTCATTGGTTCTTTCTTGAGCTAGCTGATGATGTTTGTGAATGAACACAAGTTTGTTTGTACTACAGATCAATAAGCTGACCATTCTGAAAGCCAAGCCAAGTCTACAAGGATGAGCCCAATTAAAGTTTGTTAGAATTTTTCTGCCTGAGTTAAATATATTTTTGTAAGTGCAGGCATACAATGGGCCACACTGGGCTGGTTATATAGACTTAGGTGGGGATAGCAATAAGCCATATCTGAAACTCCCAGACTTTATGAATCTCTCCCAAAGCCTGAGATAATACGTTCTAAAATGTTACTAAGCTACTATTTTTAATATGGCCAAGAGGGAAGATAATTAAATAGTTGTACTTACAAATTAAATAACATTAGATGTAAAATTAAATGAAATTCAACATATATTTTTAGCCCAACTCACTTTGTGTTTATGTACATTTTGGAGAACACACCCCAGTGAGCATCTCAGAGATTAAGAGCAAATTTGGCCACAGAATGTTACATGTCCTTGCCATAACAATATACTAAGAGCCTAATGAGTAAATTAGCTTCATTAATTCTGAGGAGGGAGGGAGCTGATCCAAACCATTAGTATCCATTTACTCTCATTTAGCTCCCATTTAATTCTTAGTCATCCTCTGTTTTAGCATTCATTTTCCAGAAAAGACAGTGCCATAATGACAGGCCCATTTCACTTCCCCATCCAGCGCTTTAAGATGCACTTGGACTTCTATTTACACATCCCTGTACTATTAGTTCATATAATTGCTGCTAGATTCTGTGCTAATAGGCTGAACTTTATCTTTTCACTAACCCTTCAGATAATTTCTCTGCTTGCTAAGGTGCATCTTGTGATTAATAAAGGAAAAATATTAACTCCTACAGAGTTCCCTATCAATAACCGGGATTATGAAAAGTTCACCCTAAACATACTGCAGTCTTATTAGTAAATCTAAGTAAATGGAAATCTGAAACTAGTCCAAGGCCTGCATTTCTTCTACCCAATTCTTTCAGCAAATGGGATGGATAATTTTATTTTATTCATATAATTCTCATTATGAAAAAAATGATTCACATACACATATCCGGTTTCCCATTACTCAAGTCGGTCAAGATGATATTTTTCAGATGTGATCATTGGATATATACATATGCCTCACTGAAGGCCATTCTATGACATCCTTTTTTTCTGCCAATATTCTGGACTTTTCTATAGGGAATAATCTACTAGCTCTTGATTCTTCACTTGGCACAATTAAATAGTTATTTGGTGATTTTGGACCTGGAGTTGTTTTTCTACCATGCAAGCCCCATTTGAAGATGCAGCTACTAGGCAACAGGTATGTACTGAAGACTTTCCACCTCTTAGGTTCTTTCTAAAATTACTAGACTTTTGGATTTATCTATTACTCTTATCTCAAATTCTGTATCAAAAGAACAAAAATATTTTTACCTGATCTGTCCAGATCAACTATTGTGCTTATAGTTGAAACAATAGGTCTATTTCCTTCTAAAGGATGAAAAAGGCATTCTTAAGGCTATGAATTTTTTGTTAGCACCAGCAAAAAAATTCTTCTTGCATATTAGAAGCATGGGCAGAACCTGTTTTCTTGTGTGCTATTTTACTTACTGGTTTTGCTAAGGCTGTACATCTTTTTCTAGATCAAGAGTGCTGTGCTCAATCTTTGAATGCCTGCTGGGTCCTGAGTCTGAAAATTACTGGGTAGGGCCTGCATCAAATAAATTGGATTTCCTCTCCCTTACCTGTAATAGATTGAATTTAAATTAATCATTAAACTTTAGTTGTCCTTGGTTATATTATTTCAACATTTGCTCCTTTTTTTTGACATAAGGACAATTGTATGCTGTAACAAATTTGACTTGGATCTGAAAGCTAAAACCCATGGCTTTAAAAGTCTGGGTACTCAGGTTGTGCATATTTGTATATCCACAAAGGAACATCCTGACATAGATCCCTTTTCATCTACGCTGCCAACATTCTCACTATTGCTGGATATTCTATGAAGAACGTCTACTAACTCTTGATTAGTCACTGATTGATTATACTTATACAAACAATAAAGTACCAGTAACATCATTCAAGTGTTTAAATACTGGTGCAAGTATCCCTGTGTTATGCGTCTGATGTTACTTTTTAATTCAGTAAAAGATATGCTAATTTTTCCTTTTGAGCATCCGAGCTGGCACTGAAGGCATTGATTATTTTTGAATACTGCCTATATATACACCTTACAAAAAAAATAAAATAAAATAAAATTAAAACAAAGACAAATGTGTAGGAGCCCCCTGCTTTTTCTTTCCTTTACTATTTGGAATGCACAATTCAGGACAGGGTTGGCATGTTGGTTTCATATAAAATGTAGTCGACACTAAAACTTCAGAGCAATGTGTGCATTAGAAGCAGAAGTGAAGAGAAGGTGGCATAAGAATAGCACTGCCAGTGGCTTCTCCCCCACTTTCCCTCCCTCCCACA
The DNA here is from genome assembly GCA_032468175.1 of Toxicocalamus goodenoughensis. Taxonomy (NCBI): domain Eukaryota; kingdom Metazoa; phylum Chordata; class Lepidosauria; order Squamata; family Elapidae; genus Toxicocalamus; species Toxicocalamus goodenoughensis. The sequence goes on along the minus strand of JANHFN010008795.1, from coordinate 13,267 downwards.
TTGGGCTATAGTGCCTGTTGGAATTTTGCATGATCAGGTTGGTTGAAGGAGTGGAGTGTGGAGTAACCTGAGATGATGGACATGAGAGCTGTTTCCTCCTTTATTATTTGAATGCCCTTGAGAAAACTTAAAAATAAAAGAGCATTTAGCATAAATGTGTCTGTAGGGTGTGGAGAGAGGGCGGGAATACATTTAACAATGTTTAAGGCAGATGGAGCTAGTGAGGAGAAATAAGATGCAAAGTGGACGAAAGAGTGTCATGCTCATTGTTCTTTTCCCCTCAGATGTTCAGGAGATTAGGAGTGGAGTTTTAATTAATTTTATTTTAGAGCTTGCATTATATCTTTCATGCCTTTTTCATCACAAATGGCTAGAAACCTTGTCATAAATTTTCAGTAATTCTTCAGCAAAAAGCGGCCTGAGATTATATATGACCCCAATTTCTCTGTCTGACCATTCCTAAAAAGACTTTATTTAATTACTTGGGACTGTATATACAATTTTGAATAAAATGTGTGGGGTTTATATTACAGATTAAAAAGGGTTTTTTAAACATCTTGATTTTTTCCACCTATCAAATGAATTTTGTTTCACTTGTTGCTTTTATAGTCTATGTTCTCTGTTAGATTGTCATTGACAATTTTGTGATTAATATTTGTTTGCATGATGCTTTTCAGAAAAAAGAGATGATGATGTTCGTGATAGTGGATATGATTCAGTATGTCTTGATCTTGAGTACTACACTATATTTGCTTCATTCAGGGAGGCTCATCCTTGCTTGGAAAGAGATATATGCTCAGACTTGTTCTTTTATTAAGGTTAATTGAAGTATCAATGTCAGTTGAGGTTTAGTTGTCAACTATTGTTTGGTTAGTTGTTCAGCAATTATTATTTTTATTAGATTTATATTCTGCTTTTACTTATACAACTCTAGGTGAATATAATTTTTCCATCTCTTCCCCCACCCTAAACAGCAACTAAACTGTGAGATGGGTTAAGCTGAAAGAAACTGACTGAGCCAAAGTAGCACACTCCAGTTCCTATCTACAGGTATCCCATAACGTATGACTGGTTGTTTAATGACTATTCAAAGTTGTAAAAGCTTGTAAAGGATATCCCAAAGGTGCTTTTTTCAAGAGGCAACTGGGCTTTCTGGGTTTTTTTCTTTGAAGACATTCCACTTCTCATCCAAGAAGCTTCTTCAGCTTGATATGACAGTGGGGAATGGAAGGATTTATATTCCTTGAAGACAGCTGGACCGGATTTATGCAAGGAGTATAAATCCTTCCATTCCCCACCATTGAGTCAGAACTGAAGAACTGATCTCCCCCCACAGTTACAAGATCATGATCTAGGTGCTTGGCAATCTGTTTGTACTTTTAACCGGTTGCCATGCATTCTGCAATCACAATGATCACCATTTGCAATTTCCTGGGCTGGCTTCCCCAGAAAATCAGTGGTGAAGCTAACAAGAAAGGTTGCAAGTGGCTGCTCCCTGCCACAGGATTTTATTTTTCCTCTGTGCAGGAGGGGAGGTAGAATACTTCATTGGGTTGCAAAAACAAAGCTTGGATCTTTGGTATTTAAGCTTCGTTTCTCCAGCCCCACACAGAAGTTCCCTTTTGTGCACAGAGGGGATGGGAGGAGAATTCCTGCAATGAGCTACAGAAACGAAATTCAGATGCTAGATATTCAAGCTGTCTTTCTGCACCCTGCTTTGGTAGGTAGCTCTTTCACTCTGTCCACCTAACAACCTGTGTGGCTGCTTAACAATCACAACTGAGACCCAGGATTGCAATCAGTGAGCAAAGTGATCATGTGGGCACCTGCCTTAATGACCACTTAATTTAGAATGTTCGCCAAACAACTGAGATTCTGGTTCCAACTGTAATCATAAGAAGATTACCTATATTAAGCAATGTCATCTAATGAGGGCATAAAAAGTGTGTTTTCATGTGGAATAATATCTTCTTCTAGAGATTCATACTGATTCCATCAGCCTGACCTCTGTAAACTGCCTAAGACCTGATTATCCTCCCAAGCTCCAGACTAGAATGGGGAATGAGCCTTCTTGTTGGCTATTGACTACTTGATTTTAGGATTTTGGTTTCAGTTAGGTATCTTTCCCCTTCCCTTTGATGTTTTTTGTTTTATTTTATTTTTGATGTGTAAACTGCCCAAAAGCAATAGGAGTGAGATGGCCTCAAAATTGATATAATAAATGAAATCACCTTACTGGCATCTGTACTTAAGGGAAAAAATGGAACTGACAATCTCCCAGCTTCTAGTTCAACAGCTTCACCACTACATCAAACTGGCTCTTTTTGCAAATTTGCAAAAATAAATTAAAGTAGTTTCACTGGCTTCAGTTTCTGTCACTAGCTCCAGAGGAACAAAGTTGCTTTGGATTGAGGATCCAAAGGACTTGTGAGTTCCTCTTGTAATGAATTATCTAGCATGGGACACTGATTCTGGTCTACTCATTCTTTCTGAACCTGGGTTTCTATAAAATAATGCTAATGTATATTGAAGAAACTACTTATTTTCTTTGGGAAGATAAAATTGTTCTTTGAATTAGGGACATTTGTGATTACTATTGCTTTTCATAATTTAAATTCTCTTTTTATTTTTGTATTACTGATATGATTTGTTTGGTTCATTGTATGGAATTTTGAAAAAAAAAATCAACCAGAAGTTCTAAACCTATGCTCAGCTGCTGTCCTGAAAATATTCTAAACTGCATTTATACTCTCAAAATAATCGAGAAGTTCCATTTTTCCAGGTTAGTTGATATTTTGTGAAATCATTTATCTAAATATAGAAACTATCACTAAGAATAGGTCTTCTCCTGTAAGGCTGAATGATATTTTTAACTGAACATTAGTTAACGTTCATTAGACATTAGTCAATATGTATCTCCAGTGGAAGAATCATAGAATCACCAGATGAAATGGCAATTGATTCAACTTCTGTATTTTCCTGAATTATAGGACACAGTAATTTTCAGAACCACCATCTATTATTATAATGCTAGAACTGTATTTTGAATCTGAAATAGTATCCTCATTGGTTTCTGGAATAACAGGTCCCTTTCTAAAAGTCTCACTGCCATAATAATGCTTTAAACCATCATTTCTATTGTGTGAAATCTTTTTACAATAGTTCTGCTGGCTCTGTTTGCTGAAATGTTGCAATTTGCAGGCCTACTGGTATTCAGAAGTAGTAGGCCAAAGCTGGTTATTCAGAACAGTAGCAATGAATGTCATAGTCTTTTGAATAATCAGTTGCTGTTGTAAATGTTTTGCACTCAGGTCTGTTTCCTCCCATTAAGGAGATTTGTTTTCTCTCTTCAGTGCAGAAACTCTACACTGTTTCCTGTTTAATTCCAATTTTCAGAACGTTATTTAGAATTTTAGACAGTTCTCTGTGACAAATTTTATTTTTTTCAGGCCTAGAAGAAGAAATCTTGCTTTTAAAATGTTCGAGTACATCTTCCTGACATTGCTCAAAATAAGACTGTTGAAAGTCAACAGCCATTTCTTTCCTGTATAACAATGCCAGAGTCAACCTGGACTAATGTATGGAAACCATATATATTCACAAAGCTTACCATGTTGCTGTGCTTGAAGTACTTTGGAAAAAATGCCTTGATAAATCTTTGTTTAACCAACATTGTGCAGATGAAGATCTAATTTAAGCCACACAACTCATGTTGCTCCCTTCTCCGTTCCTCCCTGCGTGCCCTAGGATGAAGAGGGGTGGGCCTGGGTCTTCCTCCGAATTCTCTCTCCCTTGTTCTACCTCTTCCCTGCTCTGCCCAGCCCGCCTTTGCCCTTCCCAGGTTTCTTCCACAAACACTCCCACTCCCTGGCCAACGGAGCCATACTCCCACTCCCTGTCAGCTGCTCGGCCTTTCCCTCCAAATCAGATACCAACAGGGGCATGACAGCTAGGTGGATAATAAAATTATGTCAATGTATTTTTTTTTGTTATTTCACTTATCTCTATTTAGATATCTGGACATTTGTCCTTATTTCTTTAGAATCAGAATGTTTAATTTGGCAGTTGTCTCTGACAGATTGAGTCTACTTGGGTGTTCGCATTAGGAGACTAGCTGAGACACTTGGGGAAAAAAGGATTGCTAACATTGTGTCTGATTTCCATTTTCAAATGTGACCAACAGCTATTTTAGTATTTGCAGGTTTTTGATGTCAACTGCATTCTGCTTGTACACAAGAAAAAAATGTTTTTTTCCTGGAATTTATTTGACTTAATTCAGTATTTTGGAAATAGAAATGTCATATTGGTCATTTTGACATGCCACAGTATATTATTTAACCCTGACATGTATTTTCACTATATTTTCTGTGCCAGGTCTGAAACCTAGAATATATTCAGTATATCCAATAAAAAAGTTAGAAATGGTCTTGAGCTGCAGAGTGTATATACCTCATCATTGAAGGAGTGAACTCATCTGTCAATTTCACTTCTTACACATATTTAAGAAACAAAACTAAACATCTCTTATGTTTCCCCCCACATTTCTTTTATGAAGAAGGAGAAGTAAGTTCTTCCTACATTTTAGATATAATGTGATGCTTGAACAATGGGAAAACATGTGGATGAAAGGTTTAAGCTTTACACTAAACTATAATTTAAAAGAAAAAATTTATAAGATGGTCTATCACTGGTATTTAACACTGGATAAGTTATCTGGAATGTACAAAGGTTTTTCAAATGAATGTTGGAAGTGTAAAAGCAAAAAAGGAACTTTTATCATTATGGTGGACCTGTAATAAAGCAAAGAAATTTTGGAGTAAGATTAATATTATCATAGAGAAAATTCTTAAAACAAAAATAAAAATGAAACCAGAAACTTTTCTTTTGGGTTTAATGGAAAAAGACCTGCAGAAAAAAATTGTTGATGACAGCAGCAAGAATATTGTATGCACAAAAATGGAACCTCCTGGACATTTTGATTCCCAGTATGGACGAATGGCTACAGATGCTGATGGAGTTGACAGAAATGGCTAAATTGACCATTTTGGTTAAACAAAAGAATATAAGTATTTTTGTTTCCACATGGAGACCACTTCTGAACTTCGTGCTAGAAGTGGAAAAAAAATGAAACTTTGATTTTGAAAGTTTTACTGATTTACTGATTAGATAGATATGTTTTTATAGAAATGGCTAGTTTATATTAGTATGGAAAAACAAAAAATTGTGATTTGATGTTAATGCTTTAATGTACTGAAACAGAGGGAGTCGGAAGTCAACATTTCTTCTTTTCTTTTCCCAGTCCCTCCTCATCTCCAGCCCCTCCCCCCCGTGTCTCCCTATTTACTTTTGTATTTTGTATTTTATCTTATAACCTGATAAAATGTTTAAATTTATACTGGTATTATGCTGATGATATTTTATTGTTTATCTCTAAATCTCATACTTCAGTTTCAGCTTTGTTATATCTGTTTAAAGTCACAAAATACAGGATATTCTATTAATTGGTCTAAGTTGGTATTGTTCTGTAAGTTAAGACTTGATTATTCATACTTTAATTAAAAGAATAACAATTTTTGGATATTCTTATTCCAAGTTTCTTTTTCTGTTTCTCTAATAGTAACACTGAATAGCAATAAACTCTATACAGCAATTTCTCTGATTATTGATGAATGGGAGTTAATAAATATTTCTCCTTGAGGTAGAATAAATACTCTTAAAACTTTATATTTTGCAAGGAATTATTAACTCCCATTCATCAATAATATATATATATATCAATTAAATATTCACACATACATACAATACACACACACGCACACACACGACTAAAATATTTTTCAAAAATTCAACACTCTATTTTGATTTATTCCAAAAAACTTTTTAAAAATGCAATTGGCATTCAAAGATAAGGATTTAAGCTTCCCCCAAGTGAAATTATACCATCATAGTAAGTTCAGATGTCTTTATTTAGTAAAAATTCTCCTCCTAAGCACTTTAGAATATTTATACATGCAATAATTAATTGAATAAATTGATTTAATTTTTGTTTATGGAAGATCTGGAGAGATGCTGGGAACTGTACATGAGATTAGGCACATTTCCTGTGTTAAAATTTGTCAGTTGCCATCCACTGGCAAGGTTTGCAGTTACAACATTTATTGGCATCTTTTTTCAAACTAGTAGCATTTTCAATCTCAGAGACATCTAAGTTATTAGAAGCAATAATTCATTCCTACCAGAACAAAGTTATCATCAGTCTTTATAAATATCTGTGATAAATAAGTCAATTTAATATGTAGATTTTAAAGACTGAATAGAGTAAGGAATTAGAGACCCATTTTACCTAAATAATGGGGAAAATCTTTTAACCTTAATAGTAAAAGCCATGTCAGAACTTGGAATATGTTTTTTACAGCAACATTTTTCTTCAGACATATTGAACCCTTATTGTGTTTTATAAACATGAATCACTCTGTTGCTTGGAGATGCATCCAGAATAATTCTTCATTAAAATATGTTTTTTTCAGTATCCTAAAGTTATTAAATTGTGAGAAGAATTAATTACATATATTACTTTTGGCTTTGAAATGAAGTTTAATATTTTCAAATATGCACTGTTTTGAACTACACAACTGCTACATGGAAATTGACAGCTGGACTATGGAAATGGATTCCTTGTGTCCCTAATTATTGTGAACAGATTAGTTCTTCAACATTTGAAAGAACAAATCTATGGTCCCAATTATCCAGTGGATTGGAAGAGCTGATGTTACTCGTGTTTCATGCATCAGTTGCCTATAGGCATAAATTAGAGAGGACAATTGCAACGGTTACATAAAAAATATCTAAATGGAACTAAATACAATTTATCTTGTTTTTTCTATTTTATTTTGAAGATATTTTCTCTTAATTTTCCCTCTCTACTTTATTAAAGAAAAAAATAGAAAATTAAAAAAATAAAATAAAATCAGATCCATGTTTTAGGCCTTATTTCCTCCCCATATTTATTTATTTTTAATGACAACAAATCTATTCTTTGACTCTTTTATATGACTAACATCAAGACTTATCATCAGATTTGCTTCCTGATTTTTTTAAGACAAGAGAGGACTACTTGTTTAGAATGCAGGATTACCATGGTGACAGTCTGACCAGAGAATTTGCATTTTTATTGACAATCCAGATATGTAATTTACATGCCGCTTTCAAGAAGAAGGTGTTGCTACCTGACAACTTCTGCAGGATATGTCACATTTCTCCACTTGAGATATTTGCAAGTGACAGTGAGTCCATTAAGAGTTTATTCCATATCAGGGCAAGAAATGCACCATCCAAAAATATACTAGGTAGTAAATATCTATATGCCATGTCATCCCTGTTTTCTATTCTAAAGACATTGAAAATAATGGAAAATTGAGGATGATTGGGTTATCCAAATTTTCTACTAATTTTACATTGCTGTATCTATTGTAACTGTTTAGTCCTTTTTCTAAATACACAACTAACTTAATCTCCCTAAAACTAATTGGCATACATATCTCCAAAGGCAAGCTCATTCTGGTAATGAATCTAAATCTAGTGTTTCCAAAAATGGCATGACATTTTGGTGTGGATTTCAACTCTCAGAATTTTCAGCAATAGTTGGGGAATGCCAGGAGCTCAAATCCATCCCTTTGGAGGGCATTCAGGTTGAGTTAGACTGGCTTAGGCAATTGGTTTTTGTATTCCTTCTGCTTTTTGTGCAGTATATTCAAAGTAACTTTGGAATATAGACATCTTGATTCCACAAGTTTCTCATCAAATTAGGATTTGGTCATGCTATCCTTTGTTTTTAAGAAGTAGTTCTAAATAACATTGCAATTAATTATTTTTAAATATGCCATTGCTTTTTAATGTATAACAAAAGAAAAAAATAAGTATAGCAAAGGTGAAGTATAAAACAAAACACAATAAACTGTAACTAATTCATAAAGAAAACAAAAAAACCCTGAACAAATACACAACCAATTCATATGGAAAAAACAGAATATAAATAAAATAATTCTCTTTCCTAAAATGAATTTTTTGTATCTAAAATTTGGAACTAGGAAAAAATTCCATGGAATTTGAAAGTTATTATCCACTGGAGATGTAAAGTTATTACCCAATGGAGATATTAAAAATATGGTCACAACAATGTCTCATAGGTTGTAAACTATATGGTCTCCAACAGCTCCAACTGGCACAATCTGGCTTTATTAAAGAGTAATCTGTATTAGATTAGACTATATTGGATTGTTAGTTGCTTTAGGTTCAGACTTTGATGAATCAGATTTGGTGGTGGTTTTCTAACAGGATGCTAAAACAGCATGATGTAGATCAAATTTTGGAAATGTATTTTGGTTGAGTTAGGTTTACTTTTTAGTTTTGTTATCGAGATTGAAATGTGGTATGTTAACCCACTAGCAAAAGTTACCATAAGCTGAATTGATTCTTTATCTGTTAAGATGCTACTCAAAAGTTATAGATGTGCCATTTTCAGTTCCTTTATTTAATTTGCAATGGCAACATTGCTCTATTTTATTAAACAGTCAAAACATATTTCAGTTATATGAGTTGTTAGAATGAAATATAAATTATAATATGCTGGTACTTTATCATTCACTAATACTTACTGTTGTTCTTTATCAAAATGTATGCATATTACACAGGGGTGGGATTCAAATTTTTTAACAACCGGTTCTGTGGGCATGGCTAAGTTGGTGGGCATGGCTTTGTGGTCATGTAATTGGCTGGATGTGGCCAACTCAATATCACTCACATCGAGGCACGCATCTCCTCGCCTGGCCTGTCATGATTGTGGAGATGATGCAACAGTCATAAGTGTGAAGAATGGTCATAAGTCACTTTTTTCAGTGCCACTGTAACTTTGAATGGTCACTCCACACAAGCAAAGTACCAGCAAAGGAGGGGAAAAACAACTCCAGAGATGTTCCTGAGACAGGAAGTCTAGTCCTGCCAAGAATGTAATAAGGGTTAACAGAGAGAAAGTTTCTGTAAGCAACACCAGAATGCTTCCTTTCTGCCTTCCCTACAAAATTAGGCCAGTAATTTCTTCTAACAACCGGTTCTCCGAATTGCTTAGAACATTAACAACCGGTTCTAATAATAGGTGCGAACTGGTAGAATCCCACCCCTGATATTACACCATCCTTTGGCAAAGTTTTGGGTTACATTACAATTGAAATAAATTCCATATATTTTTATTGGTTGTTAAAATGTGCATTGACATTTAAAAATGGGTTCATTTAAATATCTTGGAATTATTATGTCTAGAAAATTTTCTTTGTTGGTTAGTTATTAATTATTTATGCTAGATTTATATAAATAAATGGTTAAAAATCTCCCCAGGTAGGAATAAATGCCTGTAAAATAAATGTTCCAAAGTAGATGCATATTATTAGATGTCTTGTGTCAATAACTGTAGTAATACTAAGATGGCAGTTTTCCCCAAATTTCAGTTATAGCACTGGGTTTATATTTTTATAAATCTACTAGCGGATAACCCAGCATTGCCAGGGTATTTATTTATCTCAATCCTGTATTAGACAGAAAAAGGAATAAATTATATCTATAGTGTCAAATCAAAGTAATTTTATTTATAGGGTTTTAAAAATATAAGTAGAATATACAAATTATACAGTAAACTGTTTCACAAATTCACTATAATATTAATTTAACACAAAACTTGATGATAAACAACATTTTTAGTTTCACCTTCAGGAGCAAGAATAAATAAATTCATGGGTGAACCCACCCTTGAGCAAGCAATATAAAGTTATCTGTGGGAGAAACATGTTGATCTCAAATCCTCTCCGCAGTACTTAATAGACTGACCCTGTGACTTTTTGATCGTGATGGAGAACGCAAGTCTTACTGGAAATCCCAGTCTCTTAAAGTTAAAAGGAAGATCCATCAGAATGAGTGGTATTCGTAGGATAAAAACTGTTTCACCCTCTCCCTTCCTGTTAAGATAGTCACTTCAATTACATTGCCCAGCATCTTCTTTACAGATAGCCTTGTGCCATTGCAAAGTTTTGGCAGGTTGAGGTTTCTTAGTAAAATAATTGGAGATCCCACTTTAAGTAAAAGATGATGTGGTGGTAATCCTGCCAGATCAAGTGAGTTTAGGAACTCTGGTGGGAAATTGACAATCTCATTGGACGGTATCGATAGACTTGTCCTGTAGTTGGGAATCACGCTGTTGTATTGTCACTGAAGCTCTAGATGTAGTAGTTCTCTCGTGCAGTATTGCAAGACTTCTATTCTTCTCCTTGGGAGTTTCTTGTCTACACTGTTGTTTCATTTTTGTAGCCTTTGATTGCACTTGGCCAATCGACTGACGTTTCCTTGGTGGCATCATTACAGAAATGAAATATATTATTGTGGCATACAATACAGTAAATGTAAGAAAAAGACACTTGCACCTGGCCCTGTTACCTCAACCACTATGGTGAGAATTAGAGAACTAATTGCCCTGGCTAACAGCCTTGGAAAAATTCTACAGGGAACAGCCTTTGAGGTGATTATCTGCATTAGCAGGCACTTCCCCCGACAACTTGCCCTCTTTGCTTGAAGCTGAGGGCCTAGGGTGTTTGTTGTTGTTGTTGTTTTAAGAACCAATCCCCTTTACCAGAGGGAGCCCCCTTGTGGAAAATTGTGAAGCCGTTACCATGGCAATTCCACTGTGCTGTATGGTAGAAGCCATTTTAAGACACAACAGGCTGTATCTTAACAGAACTTGAATCCAAAATGCACACTATCACTGTCAAAAGTACTGTGATTTGACACTATAGATATAATTCATTCCTTTTCATTTTAGCGGCCTAGGCATTCCAGAATTATGCTGCAACACACACACACAAATACACACACACACACCACCGAGGGGTGTTAGGGGTGTCTTACCTTCACAATATTTTTTTCCAGAGGGTAAGTCATCTGTGTACCATGTTTGGTTGAAATTGCTCAAGGCATTCCAGAGTTATACTGGAACACACGCAAACACACAAACACACGCACGCACACACACACACTTTTTTATATATATAGAAGATTACTTTTGGAAATTCTAATAATTTGTTTAAAAACTATTTTGGCTAAAACTAGGAAGTTATGACCTTACTTCTTTAATATATTTGTGAAGCCTTGATTCCAGTTTTAGTCATGATTCAGTGTAGTAAAATAGGAAAAACATATTCAAAATACTTTGGAAAGAAGATTTAAACTTCATCCAAGCTCTCACAATAAAGTTACTGTAGAATAATCTAATCTTTAAATTTCTGACAAATCATTTTTCTGGAGTTCAGTGTGAATAACAGGAGATAATACTTGAGAGCATCTTATTTCCAATCTATTTTTCAAAGCATTTGGTGTTTTATTAAAACAAATTAGACTTACTGAGAGTGCTCAATAGCAATATATGCTATTAAAGCAACTTTTGACAGTATAGTTTGGACCAGATAAATTAGTTGTGTCTAAAGTTCCTAATGTAATTGGAAATATTTTTGCAGTTCCTGAAGTTATAATTGATTTTTATTCACAGACAATGGTAGATATGGATAATTTGCAGATAGTTTAGAATAATGAGCTGGAATATTTTATTTTAACATATCAAAGAGCTGGGTTTTTAGAAAATGTTAAATTAGTATCACATGATGTTAAGGTCAAATTAAAAATGTTATTCTTCAAGTATGTTGGATACTCCAGACAATGTATAATAAAGATTGGTTTCATCTTTTTTATCCTAGAAGAAATGTATGTTGCAAGGGATTCTGATTCATACATTTTGTACTTGCTCTAGGTTTTTATTTTAAATTATATATTTTGTTACTTTTCTTAAAACTACAAATATTTAAAATATATGAATACCATTAAAACACAACTATGTACAAAAACATAAATGAAAACAAGCCAGCAAATACAATACAAAAAAATGAAAATAAAATGGTTTTATATTTCTACAAATTATAAATATAATAGTTTCTAGAGACAGACTTTCCCTGTCTCCTATACTATTGTTCCAAGAACACATGTTCATGTTTTTTAGTTTACGTTACTTTATTACCATTGCTTCTCATACAACGAAATTGAATGCCATCTTTTACAACTTAAGATCCTGGATTAAAGACATGCTGATATGCTCTACATGCGGATTGATTTTTTAAACTTATTTAAATAAATAATAAATAAATAAATTGACTTTTTATCATGGCATGGCAATATGATTAATATAATTCTGTGTGGTTGTTACTTAAGACTTAATACCATTGTATTAAATAACCAAGTATTTGTTGTATATTTTAGGTCCTGAAAATAACCATGAAGTAGCTTAGTAGCAATTAAAAAAATATTTGGCTTACTTCAACGTACTACTTCTGTGCCGTATAGTAAACAATATGCTATCTTAATTTACATATTATTATGTTTGACAAAAGGATGAGACTCATTCAACTGCATAATTTTCCTCTCTTGTGCCATTTAATTTGGGAGCAGGTTTCTAGCATCTAAGCATTGGTAGGCCCTACAAAATAATAAAGAGGGATGTTTAGAAATGAGTACAATATTCATGAAACATGTTATGTTTCAAAATTTGAATTAGGCATGGAAATAACATATTGAAACGAGAGAAAGTAAATGGTAGTGAAATATGGGATGTATGTAATTATGTTTCAACAGTTCTCTTTTAAAAGGATGATTTCTTGGGAAAAGTGGATCTGTGAGACTAAATACAGATAATACTTTTTAATAAATTATTGATAGTACTTTGAATGATTTTGGTCACTAAAGAGCAGATCTAAACATGAACATTAGAATCTAAATTGGAAATGAGGACAATAGAATAAGTTAAAATGTTGCTTGATGATGGATTACATTTGATGATTTCAGAAATTTATCACTAAATAATGTAGTATTTTAAGCAGAAGTTCTGAATTTTTAGGGAAAGCCCTAATAGGGAGCTCTCATTGCTATATCTCCCTCTTTATGACTGGAGAGATAAAACTGGCTAAAAGGAAATCTTACTTTGTAGTTACAGGGCTTGCTTCTTCATCCATTATGAATATATTTCTGCCTGCAGACTTTACCTTTCTATAGTTTTGTGTGTGTGTGCATCTATGTATGTGTGTTTGTCCATTGTAGATAGATAGATCGATAGATAGATAGATAGATAGATAGATAGATAGATAGATAGATAGATAGATAGATGGATGGATGGATGGATGGATGG
>JANHFN010008794.1:0-11429 GCA_032468175.1 Toxicocalamus goodenoughensis | reverse complement strand
GGAGCTACCTTTCTTAAACTGTTAGTCTAATTTTCTACTCACTGGAATTTATTGAAATATTAACTGCAACAATTTGTAGTGAAATCTTTTATTTTATTTGGCTATAGTAGTTTAGCAGGAACCTATAAAATATAGAAGCTTTGGCAATGTATCAAATGACTACATGAAGATGACTGCAGCTGAAGGAACATCTTAGCTTCAGCATGAAAGAATCTAAGTAAAGGAATTAGTGAAGGATATGCAAGAGTTTAAATAGCAGTTTGAGGGCAGTTTCTCACTGTAATCTTTTCTGCTTGTCAGTCTCCTGAAATTATTGAAAGCAGAGTCTTCATCTTTGCTTGCTGATTCAGAAACACTGAAGGCAAAGAATAAAGATCACTAACCTAATCAGAGTTGCTAAAAACCATTCAGCAACAAAAAGAATCTTATCTTCATTCCACATTTAAAGGAAAGGGGAAACAGTGCTTTGCATAAGATCTTCCCCCACTCCTCCCAACAACATTTGACATCTGCTAGCATTGCCTGGGCTACTGAAGAACAGATATGAAATGTCAAGCCAGCCAGCATTTTCTCTTAAGAATCTGCTAGGGAAGTCTAAGACCTATTCAGAGGGGTGAAACAAATGTTTTTCGATGGGGAAAATTGTCATTACCAGATTCTTGTTAAACTCAATTGTTTTCAGCAAAATAAGCTGAGCTATTACTCTTCATCATAGCTAAACTGGAAACAAAACTAAAAAAACTAAGTTTTTAAAGGACATATTAGCATGGTATTATAAGGATATCAAATTGATTCAAGAGAAGCCCCATCAGTTTGTACAGATGCATCCCAGATTTCCAACAGTTCAAGAAGATTGATGTAATAATCCATCCTAGTAAATCTATAATAGTACACAATAATACTATATGCATACAGGATATTCATGTTTCTTCTGACTGCTTAGGATTCACCACTGATGTTCTAACATTAGAAGCATCTGTTCCAAAGAGCTTTTATAGTCTAGCTTGCTATTTCTATTGGCAGGAGAAAATAGAAGGCAGCAACTGAGCACTATTGCCTTTTTAGGTCAGGTTTCTCAACAATTCTGGCTTTGCATAATGTTCAGATAAGACCAACTTACTGTGATTTAAATTATTAGCAATGATATGTGGTCTGAGACTAAGGAGAGAAAATGCTGCTTATTTCTCTCTCTCCAGTTGGCACTTTTATATAGGATTTAACATAATGATTCACTAGTACTGTCAAGCAGAAAATCTGTTTAATGGTGGGTTCAACGTACCTTATAAGGTTTTGTTCATCTCCTACTGAAACTCAAGATACTGTAGTATTTTTAGTTCTATGTAAGGTTTTCCCAATGCATCAAAACATAGAGACAGATAGAAAAGGTTAAACTTTTAAGTGCAACATTGTTTCTTTTCTCATCCATTGTCATAATGGGGTATAACAATAGAAGTAAAGATTAAACACTTCAAAGTGCATTTGAAAATGAATGAAATTGCTCTATACTTGTAGATGTATCTTTAGAATTTAAGATTTATTCTGACAATGATTTAAGCAAATAGAGTTCCAAAATCACGATAATCCATTATATTAAACTTAATTAGAACTCTTAATTGATATGACTTACAATAAAGTAACAAAAATGTGTATTGCTGATTATATCATTACAGGGTGTAAGATGAAAGCTAAGGAAAATGGAAGATTATAATTGCTTTTCGGTGCTATCTTAATTGTGTTATAAGAGGCATTGTATCCTTATTGTATATAAATTACAAGATAATTATTTTAATTATTTTCTATAAATAGTTTTTGAATAAAGGTGATCTAAAAATACCTCTGGGCTACACTCAATCTTTTATTTGTTCTAGAAAATCAGTGGTTCATTATATTGTCAGTTGAAAAAAAACACCCTTGCTTTGAGGTTTATAACTGTATTAAGTGTACAGTCTACCATTTATAATACTCTACTTAAAACTTCCTGGAAGTGTCTCAGCAATAATGGAACAGTATGTAGTTATAAAGCCAATAGGATTTGTGTTTTGCTCTGGGTCACACACAATATTTCTGTTGGTGCAGAGGTCTCATTGGTTTGCTTGATGAAATTGCTTCAGCTGACTTGTCACTGAATTAAAGCAAAATGTTGAAGTTAATTCTGGAACACTTGTTCAAGCAAAACAAGACTTTTTTTAAACAGAAAAAGTTGTAAGATTACTTGACTAAAGTGGAAGGAACTGCACAAAGTAAATTGACATTTGATTTCCTGCAGAATAAAATTTATGATATTAGATCCTACCAGGAGAATTTAAGAAATATTGAGTGAAGTATTATAGCATTAAATATTGCAGGAAATTCTGGATAATTTTATTTATGTAATTTTTATTATTTATTTATTTAATATATATTGCCACCTATTCACCCATGGCAACTCATGGTAGCTTGCACAAAGTAAAACCATATTTAAAATAAAAAATAAAAATATAAAACAATAAAAACTAACAAAAAGAATCTAATAAATTAGTAAAGTACAATAGAACAAAATTTTGGGGGAAAAACCCAACTCCCATCCCCCGCACTGACGACAACAGATCACACTAGCCATTTGATGGGCTCCATCCCACTCTGGGTTCCCCAGGCCCACTGGCAAAACCAGGCCTTCAGAGCCTTTCGGAAGAGTGCTAGAATGGGGGCCATTCTAATCTCTGGGGGAATGATATTCCAGAGAGAGGGAGCCACCATGGAGAAGGCCCTTCTTCTGGGTCCCCCCAGGTGTATCTCCCTCAGGGGTGGGACCTGCAACATTCCCTGCCTCCTTGCTCTAATGGGTTGGGTAGATGTAACTGGCAAGAGATGCTTCCTCAGATAATCCGGATCCAAGCCATGAAGGGCTTTAAAGGTGACAACCAGGACCTTAAATTGCACCCAGAAGCAAATCAGCAACCAATGCAACTCCTGCAGGGGAGGTGACAAGTGCACACAACCATGCGGGCCACTGCATTTTGCACCAACTGGAGTTTCTGGATGCTCTTCAAGGGCAGCCCCATGTAGAACACATTGCAATAATCAAGATGGGAAGTGACCAGGGCATGAGTGACTGTGAGTAGGGACCGCTGATCTAGAAAAGGGCGTAACTGGTGCACAAACTGCAGTTGCGCAAAGGCCCTCCTGGCAATGACCACCACCTGCACTTCAAACAGGGGTTGTAAGTCCAGGAAAACGCCTAGATTACACACAGTGTGTTTGGGGTAGTGCCACCCCATCCAAGGCTAAAGCTGGTAATTCTCCCTGAGCCAATGAACCCCAAACCCAGAGCTACTCAGTCTTGCAAAGGTTTAGTTTCAACCCGTTGCTCCCCATCCAGCCCCTAACAGCCTTCAGGCATTGCAAGAGGGAGGACACAACAACACTTAACTCACCATGGACCGATACATACAGCTGAGTATCATCAGCATATTGGTGATACCTCAGTCCATGATGACGGATGATCTCACCCAGTGGCTTCATATAAATGTTAGTTACCTCCAGGGCCCCTGCCAATAACTCTGCCATTATCTGCCATCTCTGACATGAGGTTTTCTCCTTTTTTTCTTCCACATTTTGAAATCTCAAGCAAAAATCTGCCCTGTCCATTTCTAATGCTATGATTGTCCTTGCTTTGCTCCTAACTGCTTGTGTCAATCTATAGTCAAGTTCTCCTATTCTCTTTTCTGTCGATTCGAGACTCTCTTCTATATTTTTGATATGTTGTTCATTTTTTGCTATCATTTGTGGGAGGGTCTCTATTTTCCCTTCTATTCTCCCTTCATTTTCTTCATTCTTTCTTTCATGTCCTCATGGAGCACTTATATCATTTTTTTTAAGTCTGCTTGCTGCAGATTTGCTTTTTCTTGCTGAAGTAGAGAATCCAAAGTTCTTTGGCCCACAGGGCTGGAGGCTGCTGAAGATGATGCTGAGGATGGTGCAGATGTTATTTTCTTCATTTTAAAATAGCTCAGTATTTATAATCCCCAGCAGTTGAAAATTATTTCCATTGTTATCCTAAGGAGTTTTAATCCAAAACCTGGCTTGTTACTCTTTAAAGCTTTCTTTTTTACTTCAGGTCCTTCAAACCCTAATCCATCTTCGCATAGGAAAAAAGTTAATACAACAATAATTTATAATCCAAATAGACCTATCATGCCCCAAAATTCCACCACCAGCAGGTTTATACCCAAAAGGAGAGTTCAGAGAGCAAAAAAAAAAAAAGGGGGGGGGGAGATCCAGGCAGAAGGTGAATATTCAGCTTCTGTTGACTATATCTGTTGACTTTCATTAAAGTTCCAAGAGCTACTGTTTATTCTTGAAAAGAAAGTCTCAATGTTCCACTCTCTATTTTAATTCTTCAGTCAAAACAGCTTCTTATCATTTTGTTTCCAAGCTTCAAAGTTATATTTATTAAACAGTATAATTTCCCTTTCAATTTTCACTTCTGCCTTTAGGTGGCACTGTTGCTCTGCTTCTCCCTTCTAGGATTCTATTCTATTGGAAATGCTCAGTCCAGCTTCTTAAATAAATTCTTTTAGCAAGTCCTTTAGGCAATTTCCTGTAATTATAGCTCTTAACAGCTCTCCTTGCACTTTTCTTCCGGAGGTGGAAAGCAAAGCAAATCCACCTTCTCTTTTAGGTCTCACTTCCCCTTAATTATATTGCAGGGGGCTCTTTCTTCTCAATATTCAGTTCAATTCAAAAATATCTCACCCAGGTTGATCACACCATCTTCTGCTTTCACTTTCTGGTGGCTGCCCCAGCTTCAGAACGGCTCACAATGGCCATCTTTTCTGCTGCCAGTTTGGAAAGACTTTTCTGGACCTATCGGGGAGTTTGTGGGCTCCCTACAATCAATGGAGTGTGCTCGCCATGAACCTTGCCCCTCCAAGACAATTTAGGTCCATTAAGACCCCTCTGACAGCTGGATATCAACGGTCTCCACAGAGCGGTCTCCACAGAGGCATGTTGTGCCACTGCGGCTTCAGCCCCACCTCCCCCAACTCTGGAGCCATCTTTGAGCATCTTTGGGGTTGCCACAGTGAGGCTGGATGGAGCTGTGGGAAAGGGAGGGGGAAGTAGAGATAAGTGGGGGAGTATGTAGCCAAAATAACATTCTTTCCTCTGGGAACCAAGGACATTCTCACTAGCACCTGGAGAGGAGTAGATAGGATGCTCCAGGATGGGAAGAGGGACCTGATTGGGGCATGTGATGGTTGTATATAATGGGGGGAAGAACTTTGGACTTTGAACTGGGTAGGGAAAACTCAAAGTCTTCAGAGTTGGGTTTTCACTAGCCAATAAGACATGCCTAATAAATCTATACTTTGAAGAAGTCTTTGGCCTTGGAGTTTTGATTTCATCTGGGCTATTACTCGACTCTTTTTAAAGCAAGCTCCCCGCGCATGCAGGGCTGCTGTCCAGGGTCTTGAGTCTAGCCGTTTACCCTGGTCACTGGACAGCAGGAAGACTCAAGAAAGATGGAGGAGAAGAAACAGAGAAAGAGTCAAGCATCTAGCAGGGCCGCTTTAGCAAGCAGGCTCACCAGGGACAGCTCTGGGAGCGTCAGATGACCAAGCGAATGGCTGCTGAGCTCGAATGCCAGTTGGGAGCCCGGCCCAAGGTGCCAGTTCTTTGTGAGCTCCACCAATGGTGCTCCACTGGAAGTTTTTAAGAAGATACTGGACAACCACACAGCTCTGGTGGCACTTTTGTGATCCCCCCAGGAGCTGGACCTGGCTGAGGAGCTGTTTGCCAGCCAGATGATTATTCAGGAGTTCTAAGTCACTGCAGCACAAGCAGAGCAAACCACAATCTTTGAGTGGAGAGCCATCATGCTCATCAATCTCAGTGAATCCTGGGATTGGGGAGTCCAGCCACTGCCAAGGAGCCAAACCCTAGACGGCTTCCAGAGAAGTTCATCCAGCTGAGCATCAGTAGCTGGGCCAACATCCTCCAGCTGGTCAGGCCATTATGATTCTGACCCAGCCAACATTTTCCTTCCTAAGCTAGGTGAACATGACTCCTCCAAGCACAGTTTCTTCTTCGTTCCATTCAGCACAGAGCAGATTGCATCAAAATCTCCTGCAATGGGCTCGGTCTACCATATTGGCAGCTGTCAACCAGCTGACTGGGTCTGTAAGCCAATCCAGCCACTGTTTCAAAGGAGAGCTTCTGGACTGCCAGGACTGGCTGGGCTGCCATGCCAGCCACCCATCAGGCTACCGCTAGCTAACCAGATCCCCCCTGGATGGGCTTTCTACCCTGGTCAGGGGTGGGTGCAGTACCAATGGGCACCAGCACTGGTTCTCCAATTTTCAACTGGGTTGAAGATGCTGGCCAGGGACAGGGGGCTGAGGCGGAGATCAAAGACCTCAAGCAGAGAGGCTGTCCTGTAAAGGAGCTAGCTTGGGAGTTCTGCAGAGTGACAAGGAAGCTGCGAGACTGGCCAGAATGCCTCTTTGTCCATTACTTCAAGGAGGCCCTGTACCTAGACCTCTGACAGGTCTGCGTTTATTGAGGCACCCCTGACCACATACAGGAGTGGTATCAGATGGAGGTGGCCATGGACCCAGAAGTCCACCCATGCCACAAGCCTCCTGACAAGAAACCAAAGAGAGCTTTGGGGTATCGATTCAGCTCATGACCTCCAGAGGAGCCAAAGCCTACCCCAACTGCAGTCATTAAGTACTTCAGGTGTGGCCACCAAGGGCACCAAGCCTCCGAATGTCTAGCTCTGGCTCCAGTTCCTCAAGTCCAAACTCCTGCAGATGCGAGGCCCAAGAAAACCCCGCGGAAACCAACTGAGAAGGGAAGTTTGCACAGGAAGCTATCAAGGTCTCCCCTCCCCCAACCGGGAGTGAAGAAACTCTGGCTGCTGAGGTCACACCCGATGATGCTGTCAGGGTTCCAAGTAACACCAACAGAATCAAAACTCTGAGGCAGGCAATTTCCTCAAAGTAGATTTATTAGAGATGTCATATTGGCACATCTAGGGAAAACCCGAATCTGAAGGCCCTGCATTTTCCCTACCCAAAGCAAAGTCAAAATTCCTTCCCCTCCATCCACATGTACATCACATGGTCCAATCTGGTCACAGTTCCAATTCCAGTTAACTCCCAGTCATGCCTCCCCAGGTGCTGGCAAGACATACTTGACTCCCAGGGGAATGTGTTATGATTACACACCCCACACTATCTCCCCTCCCCTCCCATTCCCACATCTTGCCCAGCCACTGCTTTGGCAGCCCTGAAGACTTCCATTAAAGATGGATCCAGGGCTGACAGGCTGCCCCCCTCAGCCAAAAAGGACATCCTGAAACTAGAGAATTAATAGGGGGTTAGTAATGCTGCCCCTAACCACCTCTACCTCCCCGGGGACTCTTTTGACTTGCTAGGGAATTTCTCATGGAACTTTTACTAATCTGTCTCCATTCACACCCAGCGTTTTACCCATGTAGCCTCAGATAAAGGGTATCCCTTCCAATGGACCAAATATTGCAAGCGGCCATAGTGCACCCTGGATTCCAATATTTTCTTAATCTCATAGTGAGTTTCACCCTGTACCACCACTGGTTTAGGGACTGCCCAGCCCCTCAGTCTTAGCTGTGAGCTAACTGCTATGAAAGACCGGATGCACTTTCCCTAACAGGCATGGGAGACTAAGCTATATGGTTACTGGGTTAATCATTTTCACTATTGGGAATGGCCCTAGAAACTTAGGTCCCAGCTTCTTGCAAGGCAATTTCAGCTTAAGGTACTTTGTTGATAGGTATACACGATCTTCCACCTGCAAGAAGAGGTCGGTGCCTATCTGCCTGCTTTTTATATGACTTTGCTGATTCCACCAATGTTTGCTTTGTATTCTCCTAAGCTTTAACTATTCCATCCATTCTGCTAGGGTCCTGGATGATGGTGGCTCTCCAGGCAGCTCAAGCATGGGGACAAATGCCACTAGTGACTTGGAAAGGGATCAGCCCAGTGCTACTGTGCACTGCGTTGCTGTAAGCCACCTACGCAAAAGGCAGCAAGGCCACCCAGTTGGATTGCTGATAGTTCACGTAGCATCTCAGGTACTGCTCCACCATGGTGTTCGTATGTTCAGAGGCTCTATTAGTATTCAGATGAAAAGTCAAACTAAGCTCCTGGGTTGGACTTTAGGAACTCTCTCCAGAATTTCACTGTGAATTGCATCCCTTGGTCAAAGATGACCCTGTGGGGCTCTCCGTGCAACTGGTGTACTTGCTTTATAAATGTCCTGGCTAGTTTTCTGGCAGAGGGCAACTCTGGGCAGGCAGTGAAGTAGGCTTGCTTTGAGAATAAGTCAGTCATGGTCCAAAAAACATATTCTGTCTGCTCCTTGGGAGCTTGACTGTCCATGGCAATTTCCTTCCAGGGCCAGCAAGGGCCACCACTTGTTGAAGAAGCCCGGGGGGCTTCCTTGGTCTCATCTTCATGGTTGCACATGTGGAGCAACTCTTAACATAATCCCCTACATCAACCTTCATCCTTGGCTACCAGAAGCCTCAAGCTGGCAGGGACATACAGTTTGGATCCTTTCCAGGCCAATCCATCCCTTAGAGTCAGGGTGTCCCTGTTGTCACCAAACCACTGGTCAGCTGGGAGTGCAGATTTCAGTGCTACTGTCATTTGATCCCCTCTGGGGTCATGCCAGCACCTAGTTTGGCCTCTGCTGGTGACTTGGGCTACCTGCTGGGAAGGGGGAATGATCATATTGGCAACCTCCTCTCGACGGCTATTAAATTGTGCATTTCTTGACAGGTTCTTCCTTCCTGGGATGTATTTTAGCTCAAAGTTAAACTGCTTAAAATACTACACCCAATGGACTTGCTTGGGAGAGAACTTTTGAGGGGTCTTTAGAGCCTCGAGGTTCTTATGGTCAGTCCAACCTCAAAGGGCACCATACTCCCCTCCAGTTGTGAATGCTCCATGGACAACCATTTGTCTGATATGTTATAGGATTTCCTACTTGAGCAGGGGCCTCCAAAGTGCCTTCCAACTATTATTCTATTCTATTTCGTGGACCCCTTGTGATGACATGGCATCCTCTGGGGAGCCCACAGACCACAGGTTGAGAATCAAAGATTGATGTTAATAAGTACTTTATTAATTATTGAACATACTGTGGAGTATCACTACTCTCTCCTTCAATATTTTTTCCTCATAATGTTAATAGGGCCAGTTATAACTCAACTCCATAATTCATCAGTTGACAAGAATACAAAATGAATTTTTAAAAAGTGCATGAATATTTAAAATACTATTGTTTTTCTCATAGTAAATTAATATTACATATATGCTTAATGGAAGTAATCATAGGTTAAATGATAGTAAACTAAATTTGTTAAAATTGAACTATTACATAAACCAGATTTTTATTTTTCAATCAAGCCATGAGCTTTATACAGTACAAAATTCATAGATTTCACTTTTTAGAGCAATGTAGATTGTCTGATTGACTAATTGATATGTGTTGGCCTGATAATGAATATGCATTGTCCACAAATTCTTTTGAGAGAAATTTTCCTGAAGACATAATTCTGATGAATTGTTTCTTCTGACTGCAATTGCACACTGCAGAAAGTGGAGCACTATTTATCTGTATCAGACAATGAATAATTAATGAAAAATGCAGTTTTTTTTAAACCAATGATTTAATTCAATGCCACTTTCTCATGTTTAGTTGAGTATGTGCATGATCAAGACTTTCTTTTCTGCATTATTTCTCCTACACTTTCTGCTTGGTAAGAAACTAAAAGAGCAAGCTTGTTTCATAAATCATAGAACCGTGGTGGCGCAGTGCTTAGAATGCAGCACTGTAGGCTACTTCAGCTGACTACTGGCTGCCTGCAGTTTGGCAGTTCGAGTCTCACCTGCTAAGATTTACTGAGCCTTTCATTCTTCTGATGTTAGAAAAGTGACCCAGAATGTAGGGGGCAATATGCTAACTCTCTAAACTCTGTAAAGAGGGTTTTAAAGCACTGTGAAGCGGCATATAAGTGTTACATGCATATATTCTCTAAAGATGGAATCTTAAATCTGTCAAGGCCAAACTACTTGCAGAAAACACTCATTAAAATAATGGAATTATATCTCCACCACAGCTACAGAATTGACCTGATCCTGTTCTTTCAAACTTGAGAGTATAAGCATTCAAATTAATCCTCTTGAATAGAGGGGTCTATTCAGGATATTTGCGTGTAAAATGAAATGCCAAATGAATTAATATGAAGACTTGGAAAATTAATATTCGCTGTCGAAAGGATTTATTTTCAAGAGACAAGGGATGCTTTAATATTTTGGACAGACTCTGATGCATACAAAATAGAAGCATAGCATTCTAGGGCTGGAAGGGTCCTTAGAGATCTTCTAGTTCAATCCCTTGCCCAAGGCAGGAGGCCTTATTCCATCCTAGACTTTCTTGAATCCCATTCTCAGGTGTGTAGAATCTGAAGATTGGAAGAAACCATCAAGTGTCTATGGAGATTCTCAGGCATCCATGTCATGGTTGTCCCAAAGATGCTTTCTCTCAAGAGGCAACTGGACCCTCCAGTTCCTCCCCAAAGATGCCTTGCCTCTCATCCAAGAAGCTTCCTCAGCTCTGATTGAAGGATGTTGTAGAATGGATTTTCATTCTTTCACAGGTGAAGACAATTATAGCATTTACGCATTTCCATTTAATAACTCTTTTTTGAGGACATAAGTTATGAATAACTGGTGCCTAGAGCCTGTGGAATTAAATTTAGTTTTCCATTCAAGGACTAAGAAAATATTCATGGCTAATTAAAGTGCTGTATTACATTAGCTAGCAAAGCTTGGTTGCTCTCAAAAATATACCTCTATATTTTATCCATAGGAAAGTAAATTAGAATATGAAGGCCTGCTTCCAAAGAATCATGAAATATGCTGTATTAATCTAAGGGGCATAAGTGTAGGCATTTATAGTCATTCATAAAATGTTGGAAGACAGCAGGAGCATTGGTCAGCCCAAATGGCATGACCGTGTATTCAAAATGCCGATACCAGATGCCTTCTTCCACTTATCTCCTGGCCAGATCCACACCAAGTTATACGCTCCATGCAGGTCCAACTTGATGAACACGGTAGCCTCTTGGAGCCACTCCATCAGTTCATGAATCAAGGGCACAGGATATCGATTGCGCACCGTGTTTGCATTTAATTCACAGTAATCGCAACAAAGCCTCAGGTCACCAGTCTTCTTTTTAACAAACAGGACTGGGGCAGACAGTGGTGATGACGAGGGCTGGATAAAGTCTTGAGTTTAGTTTAGTTTTAGTTTTATTAAATTTACATACCGCCCCTCTCCCGAAGGACTCGGGGCGGTGAACAGCCAAGGTAAAAACATATAAAAATACAAAATTTAAAACA
>JANHFN010008788.1:0-11039 GCA_032468175.1 Toxicocalamus goodenoughensis | reverse complement strand
TATATTTCGCTAAAGGAGAAATGGAGAAACGTGTGTTTAGAATCAGGTGGCAGCCCCCAAGTCTTTCTTAATAGAGCACAGCAGATGCCAGCACTTAAGAGAGTGAATTGAAAGAGGAAGTCAACTATCCAGATAGCTCTATTCATAAGCAAACACTGCAGGCAGAAATCTATTCAAGACAGGGCATTTCGAAACTGCTTGCAGCAAAGTTTGACAGCTAACAAAAGCAGAGTGATAGGATTAGAAGCAGCCCCTCCTCCAAGATCCAGCACAAGATCCAGCACAAGATGAAAGCCATTAGTCACAATAGGAATTTCCCAACACTCTTTCAGAACGCAAGCCCCCTTCGTTGTGCCACCCCCAGTACAGTCCAAACTTCAAAGTCACACAGAACCTTTAAAAATCCATTCCACTCATTCAACCGGTTGTTCAGCCCAGAACTGTCTTTGTTGGTTCTATTCAATAAACCATCTTTGCAACCAGCCTCCATGTTGTTTCCAGTGCCTTTCTCCAGTCTTGGGATTGAACCAGATGGATTTTCTTTCAATCAATTTTTATCTTCCCGTGCAGGTAAATTGGCTGAAAATATTAGTGAGTTTGGAAGGCTGGGTGAGAGGATCAGACTTGTTAGCCTTGGAAGAAACTGAGGGTGGATGTGTGAGCCGACCAAAAACATCCAGACAGTTATGGGGGCTGGAGAAAATGTCTTATCTTACACGATGGAGGCAACCTAAGAGTCTTTGGGCTCTCCTGTTTCAGAGACCCACGATGATCTCTTTTACAATCAGACCAAAGCCATGCACTCACCTATCAATCATCGCCCTTTCCGGCGCCTAAAGCAGTGAGTGTACTGTTTCCGATCAGACTGATACATGGGATTTCATACTCCTGTTTGTTCTTTTGAACACACTTTGGTATTTTACAGGCAGAATTGTATTGCTCTATACGGTATGGACTATTAGAAAATATGACTCCCCCCCCCCGTAGTCTAAAATGGTACGGTCCAGACGCAGGCGATCCCTTTTCCAAACAAAACCAAGCAATGATCTTCGTTGAATTCGGCATCTGGGTAAAGACCAATTTACCGAAGACCAAATTAAAGGAAGCAGGGATTGATCGAGCGAAAGGAAGGCTGGAAAAAATAAAAGGGCGGGGGACTCGGAAAAAAAAAAAAAGAAGAACGTTTCTCTCCCTTCCTTTTAAAGCTCCTCCCTTCCTCCTCCTCCTCTTCCTCCTCTGCTCCCTTCTCGGGGCTTTGATGGATTGAGCTGCAGTCGCTACGTTGGAAGCTTTTGGGGGAGGGTCCTATTGGGGCTTCCTCCCAGGCAGATCGTAGGGAAAGCGGGGGAGGGGGGGGATCTCTCTCTCGCCAGAAGGTGGGCCTAAGAGGAGGGCGCCACTTCCTGCCTGAAAATGAATGAGTCCGCGGGGAAGGAGGCAGTTCCCCTCTTGGATCAATTCGTCTGAATAATTGTTCCAGGAGAAAGAAAAAAAACCCAGCTCTTTTTCTACCCAGGCGGGGAAAAAAAAATATCAACGATTTGCACGGATTTGCACCTTCGTTCTGCGGTTCTGAACAACCTGCCACACCTTTGCTTGCTCGGTCGTCGTTCCAGGCGGGCGCGATCACGGCGATCGTGCGCTGCCTTTGAGCCGATCTCCATTGCTTCACCCCCACCCCACCCCTCCTCTGCCTCGCGCTTTCTGGTCTTGCAAGATCCGGATGGTTTTGCTGATCTCCACGGCCTATCCGGAATGGTTACGGTGGGTGAGTGTGCATTTTAAAATCGCAACCTAATCAGGAACTAATACCGACTTAAACAAGGAAAAAGGGGCTTAAACGGACTCAGCAAAGATCTTCCTGCTGCTGAGTCACCCATCAACACCATGGGAAACATTTCATCCAATATTTCTGCCTTTCAGTCTCTGCACATTGTCATGCTGGGTCTGGATTCCGCAGGCAAAACCACGGTCCTCTACAGGCTGAAATTCAACGAATTTGTCAACACGGTGCCTACCATTGGCTTCAACACTGAAAAAATCAAGCTAAGCAATGGAACTGCAAAGGGCATCAGCTGCCATTTTTGGGATGTAGGTGGGCAAGAGAAACTGAGGCCCCTGTGGAAATCCTATAGTCGTTGTACTGATGGTATCATTTATGTAGTGGACTCTGTTGATGTGGACAGGCTAGAAGAAGCCAAAACAGAGCTGCACAAAGTTACCAAGTTTGCAGAGAATCAAGGCACTCCCTTGTTAGTGATTGCCAACAAGCAAGACCTGCCAAAATCTTTGCCTGTGGCAGAAATAGAAAAACAGTTGGCTCTGCATGAGCTAACTCCATCCACCACATACCATATACAACCAGCCTGTGCTATCATTGGTGAAGGGCTCACAGAAGGTATGGACAAACTCTACGAGATGATTCTCAAGCGCAGAAAATCCTTAAAGCAGAAAAGGAAACGATAAGACAAGAAGGAACTGAATTCCATTAGATCATGGAGTCTAGTCTGACTTGCTAGCTTGAAGTATTAGTTAAAAGTAGCAGTCAGATGCCGGTTTTTGTATTATTTTCCATAGTATCTCAGAATCCTTCAAATATGCTGATTTTTTTACAAGTTCAGATGATAACATTGCGCTGACTACCATTTGGGATGCTGGTCAGATCTATGCATGGCAGCCTATCACTTCCATCCTGCTCTCAGGCCCCATAAGCCAGTGGGAGAAGAGAAGGCCTCTTCATAATATTCTAGCAGGACTAGAAGGCAGGCAAGCAGAAACTTGCTCTATCGGTTGCTTCTGACCTTGTGAACTACAAATATGCAAGAGGCTCCCCTCATTCTTTGGACAATTCCTGGTTTTTTTAAAATATATATATATATATATTAAAAAAAAACCAAAAACTACACTGGGAGAGAAAAATCATAAAGCTTGATATGTCAGGGCAGGTCCCTGTTCCATTCAGATTAAGATTTGTGCTGCCATCTCAGGATGTTACAACATGGTGATGTGTGTGCATGAAGATCTAGACATTGCTCGATGGGAAAAAATGCTGTGATTAAGGGGAAATGTGCATTAAAATACAGCTTTGATATATATTGCTTATGGATGGCTCTTTGAACCACTTGTGGAAATTTTTTTGCAGCCTTACAACAAACTTACCAAGGTGTTTATGATCTGTTGTTGTGTGTGGCTATTACCAAGATCAGCAAATATGTAATTGCTGAACCAATGAGACTGGGCTACTTCCTGGAGTAATTTTTATGTGTTTAGAGGGAAGTAACCTGTGTTCCCTGTCATTCAGTTGAGTGTAAGGATATACATAGTGGGTGGACTGTTCTTTTTCTTTTTTTTCCTGTATTGTCTTTTGGATGGGTTCTTAAAATTGGGTAAAGAGGGCTGTGTGTTATCATGTATTCCTATATTAAAAAACTAAGTTGGTGGTGTACTGATGCACTTGAATTAAAAACAGTGAGCAGCTTGGATCATTTGTGACCAGTAGCTGCCTCTTGGTGCTGCTTTATAAGCATTACATTAGAAAATGTTATCTTTTCATAAGTCTACACACTGTAGCAATAACCACTAAATAACTTTTTTTTAAAAATACCATGTCCTTGTTGTAACATTGAACTGTGGCCATATTGTGTTTCCAATATTTAATCAGACAATCTGACCCATAATTCAATTTATTACTTTATAATTAGATGGCTTTCGTAATGCAAAGGATTGCAACTGTGAAAAGCAGTGAAGGAAGATTCAGATTTGGCTGATTTGGTATAGAAAATCAAAGATGATGTAGGACCAAAAGGACAATCTGAACTTTCTGCTGAGAAAAATCCTAACAAATTAACTTTCCTTCCTGTTAAAATCATGGTTCACTGTTGTGGTTGTCAAGAATATAGTAAGAGGCAGACATTAACACAACACAATGTTAATATTAATTTTAAAAGTACAGGAAAATTGGCATTTTTTTAATGAATGCTTGCAGTAATAATGCAATCTGTCCAACTACTTATGTATATTGGGAATTAACCTTTTATATAATAAAAGCAAACCTCATTTATAGTATTTGTGAATAAGGATACATAGATCAAGCTCTAAGGCTAAAGTCTTATGTGGGCTTATTTGGGAGCAAGACCTATTGGACTTAGTTTTAATTGAGTCAATAATAATGACCTCCTTGGAAGAAAACCCATATCTAAATCAAGGATGTAGAATTGTATAGAGATATGATATCCCAAAAGTAAAAAAAAGAGCTTGACAATTTCCATTCTTCTGCTAATTTTAAAGTCTTTTGTGACAGAAAGGTTCAATCTTTTATTTTAGAGTTATATCTATGATTCAGTTTCTAGGACATGGATTAAGCCACTTTCTGATGAAATCATGTGACTTCTAGAAAGAGCAACACAAAAATGTAAGCTTACATTTGACAACAAATTCCAATTAGTTGATTTTTTTTTCATTAGCAGGGGAGATTTTCTATTAGTTCTTTTAGGCAACCCCTTTTTAAGAATGCAAGGACCTCTCTCTTCCAGCTGTATTATTCCAGATTATTATCAAACCAGAGCTGCTGCTACTTTTTTCTCTGCATTTTTATGTTTAAGAGAGCTTTACTTAATGATTTGTCATGCAGCTGTGAAAAGTACAGGAGCCCTGCCATGATACTGGCATCTGCTGCAATTCAATTTCTTTACATGCTTGAGGAATTTATTTACACGAATGGAGACTTGTTCACTAATCCCCAGAGTGGGCTGGTCCCATTGTTTAAAGCATTGCTTTCAAAATGGCTATTTTCTTCCACTTACAACTCTCTTTGGGCATGTTTGTTACCTCATACCTGACAAAGAAAAAGAATATATTTAATCCAATTTTAAAGCCAAATGCTGTCATTTTTACAATATGGTTTAGGAATTAATTGCTGTTCATTATCAAATTGTATCAGAAGGCAGATTTTGGATTCTTTTTCATTCACAAAATGTATTTCTTGCAAATATTAAAAAACTAAATTTATTCTGCTTTGTCAGATCAAGTTGTACATGTGTTAAATTACTGCAGTTAGGCCTTGCCAGCCATACTATATAATATGCCAGTCTCTTTAATGGATTAATTTTGGTAGCACAGAAATATTGATCATTTTGAGTTACACACACTTAGAAACACTGCCATGCATACTATTTTTAAAGTCAGACTTACTTGTACTGTTCAAAAATAATCCTGGCTTGTATCTTTATGAATTATCTGAGCAAAAGAGAATATCTGAAGATATATGATGGTTTTTAAAATGTTGATTTTAAGGTATTGCATAAGCCTCACTTCTGAGGCAGTTTTGTCCTAGTTTAAATATTTTGTTCTCTTCAATAATATTTGTGGAGAATATTATCAAATACTACAAGACACTAGTCTCATTTTCTTCATGATACACCAATTAAAGTATTCTAGCAAAAAAATCTGGATAGTGTTTTCATTCTACTGTATTTTGTCTGGTCTTACCTTGTTTTTTTAATGCATACAAGAATCTGCAAACCCCAAATAATTTAATGAACTAAAACCATTGAGCTATAACAGAGAAATATTTTTTTAACATGAATAGCTTTTTGGTCTAGCCTTGTCCCTCCCTCAAGGTTTCTGAAGATAAACCTCAGTTTTGGGGTTTGTATACAAAGCTAAGCCAAATCAAGCCACATTCGTATGCAATGTGAATACTGTCAAAGAAAAATATTCACTGTGAATTATTTATGAAATGTTTGACTATTCAGCTTTTGAAATCCTGAAACACTGTAGAACTTTTACAGAAAGCTAACTACACTTCAGTTGCCCAAGCATTAATTTAAAATGACTAGTATTGAAGATTTAATAACACTTTCCATATGAATAATGTTATTTTCAAAGAAGGAACGGGTATTTTGAATAGTTAGGAAATAGAACTTAATTTTACTCTTTTTCAAATTATATCACCAAATAGTTCAAAATACTTGCTTCCTACATTTATATTTTACAGATACAACTATTTACTGGGACTCATTTTTGATTTCCTAGTCTAATTTGCAATCTTGGGATTTCCTGCTGCATCCTATTCAAATAATATCCCAGTCTTGAGTTCAACCAAGATTGGTTTTCCCTTCTGGAGCATAAGTGTATCGTCTAGTACAAGAGTCTTCAAACTTGGCAAGTTTAAGACTTGTGGACCAACACCCAGAATTCCTGAGCTAACATGACTGGAGGAGGAATTCTGGGAACTGAAGTCCACAAGTCTTAAAGCTGTCAAAATTGAAGACCACTGATCTAGTATCTAGATTCCTATAGGGAAATTTGCACAAATGCAGTCTGCAAATTCATGCACATACATGTACAGGTATATATATATTGGGTCCTTCAAGCTCTTTGAGCTTGTTTTCTTGCAGATATTTCATTATCAAACTAGGTAATCGGTGCTAGAAGGGTATGGGATTTGCTCTTAATTTATATACTTGTGGTTTGCCTTATTAGTGTTGGTAGGAGTGTTCTTTGTAGGTCCTTGATTAAGCTGATGTTTACTGTCAGCTTGTTTGGCTGAGTTGATAGTTCTTTGGGGTATTGTTTACTATGTGATTATTGGTATAGAATTAATCTTGATGTTAATCTACTCATCTGGTTCTTGATTGTTGGTAAAATAGTCTTTTGGTCTTTTTGTTTCTTTTTTTGACTTTTTTTTCTCGAGTGATATATAGATGTTTTTTTATCTCTATGTGCCTGTTGATGGCTCATTTATGTGACTGCTAGGCTTCTCGTGTTTTTGGATTTAGCATTCTTCTAATGCTAGGAGTTATTTAGTGTTTTTGGACTTGCCTTGGTCAAAAATACTCAGTTTCTCAGTTGACTGATAATTCCTGGAAGCCTGACTTGATTTTATCTTGTTGGGTAATGAAATGTCTGCAAGAAAACATCCAAACTCAGGAGAGCACAAGGAGCCCAAAGGCCCCTAATCTACAAACATTATCTTCCAATTGTGTGTGTGTGTGTTTTGTGTGTGTGTGTGTATCTTAACAGATGCATGTTTCTGCATACAGTACATTGTCCTAACATAGAATTTTAGACAAATATAATTAGAAATAAAATTCATGTTAGAACTAATTTAATTTATAATTATTTTATTAGATAATACATTTTCTTACCAATTACTTTCTATTGCAGCAATAAACCAGATTCAACATACTTTAAGAATTTTGTCCATCCTAGTTTCAGATGTTTTTAATGTTATATAACTCCTTCAGGCCATATATTTATTTTTGAAATGAATTCAAGAGAAAAGTAAATATTGAAATTTGTATTTGTGATCAATGTTCTTTATCAATATATTTTACTGCTAGAAAGAATTCTTCCAAGCCAGGAATAAATCAACTGGCTGAAGTTTATTCTGAGAGCATAATATATAACAGTTGTCAAAGGTGGCCATGATTTGAATTTCCCTCAATAGTCCCTCATACTGTATAATAATGTAATGCCTTTGCTCCATAAAAGTATACCCTCTAGGAATTTTGAGAAAACTTACTTAGGTAGTTTTCCAGGAAGTGGTAACTTCGCATTCTGTACTCTACTGAGCTATGGTTCCTGCTTGTTTATAGTTGATGATTAGAAATGGTGAACTCTTCAAGTGAAAAATATTTTTTCTTACTTGATCAAAGAGATCTCAAAATAGGTCTCAGGCAGGTAAGAATGTTCACTTGATTACATTTTAGCAGTTTCCTGTTGTACTTTGCCTAAAGCCTATTTTAATTTGTGATTTTAAAGATTTTATCTTTTTATTTTGCTGGAAAAGATGTGTAGTGCTTTCTGCAGTATCCTCATAGGAGTCTTAGGATTCTTCGTATTCTTGCCCATAGGAAGAAACATACATCTGGCAACTTTTCTCAACTGCGGGTACTTTTATAATGACAAAACCATTTTTGTTGAGTCAGCAGTGGCTCAGAAGACAAATACTTCAAGGTCTGAGATAAGCTTGGATTAATAATGGAAACGAGCAATTAAATGATTATAAAATAACTTCCATAGGAGTGGAGAACAAGTTTAAACTTTTATTTTTCAATTGAGAATATTATGCATCTTGATCTTCCTTAAGAAAAAATTAGGGGAACTTAGTTCTTAGGCCAAAATCTGCTGTGCTTTGGTAATAGACTGGGATGATAGTTAACATCCTGTTTCCTAGAAGTTCCTTAGGCTCTATTGCTATGTTTACGATAATATATTCCACTTTTCACTTCTCATTTTCTCCTAGTTAAACCATACTAACCTGCTCCTCAAAATTAACAGGATTTAGTATTTTTGATGCCGAATTTCAGCTTCTTCCTTTGAAAATGGAAAAAGGAAAACTGAGCCCCCATCTGTAGAAGTACTTTGCCATGCTCCCCTTCTACTCCAGAGCTAGGAAGAAATCATGCTTCATTACACTTGCTTATTCACACCCCACCCTTAACTCATTTCCAACAGGTACTTCTGACCTACAGTTTTAAGGGGCAACATTCTAGAGGTTGTTACTGACGGTGTCTTTGGCTGAAATTCTAGTATCCAATATCAACAAATACATGAAAATCCACCTCCAACTTGCAAGCACAACATTGATTACAGGTAGTCCTTGACTTACAACCACAATTGAACCAAAATTTCTGTTCCTAAGCAAGGCAGTTAAGTGAGTTTTGCCCCATTTTATGACCTTTCTTGCCATAGTTGTTAAGTCATTGCAGTTGTTAGATTAGTAACATGGTTGTTAATCTGAATCTGGTTTCCCCACTGACTTTGCTTGTCAGATGGTCACAAAAGGTGATCACATATCCCCACGATACTGCATATCATAGATACATGGCATTTGCCAAGCACCCAAATTTTGATTATGGGGATGCTACAACAGTTGTGAGAGTGAAAAGAGGACATGTCCTTTTTTTAGTGCTGTTATAACTTTGAAATGGTTAAACAGTTGTAAATCAAGAACTATCTACTCAATGTGATATGTTTTTTCTATGTATACTATTGATATTATTTCCATAGGGCTTCTTGATTCCATCAGTTTTCACAATTTTTCCCATTTCATGGCAAGTATGGCACATTTGTCCAGTCCAAATTCCATTGCAATATCTTGGCTATTTATATGGACAGTTTTGAGCAGCGATTCTATTTTGGATGGTGTTTTTCCATATAGCTTTAATCATCCATGTAAAGGAGGTGGGATACAGTGGCAGATTTTTTGATGTTTGACAGCCATGGCCTAAATTATTCAGTATTGTTCACAGAGGAATCAGTGGGATGACATACTGTAGCCGCAGCTGGCATTAAAAAGGGCCGTTGAGGTCTTCCTACTGATTCTAAGAACTATCGCTATGGCCAAAATTACACCAGGCAAGAAAACTATAAAATGTATTCTCAATCAACAGCCATACCTAGCATTAAAGAAGGTAATTGAAGCCGCCTTTCTGGTTTTAAGAACCATCTCCATTGCCAGGCAAGAAAACTATAAACTCCTTTCTCAATCAACAGCCACACCTAGCATTAAAAAGGGCCATTGGGGTTTTTTCTGGTTCTAGAAACTATTGCCATAACCAACATTATGCCAGGCCAGAACACTATAAAATGTATTAGAAACCAGTAACCACACCTAGCATTAAAATGGTCCGTTGAGGTTTTCTCTCTGGTTCTAAGAACCGTTGCCATTGCTAAAATTAACCTGGTATAATTCTGGCATGGTGATGTTTCTTAGAACGAGAAAGAAACCCTCAAACCATAGTTTTTTCGGTGTTCCCTAAGATATGGCATCCAACCCTAGGAGTTTCTCTTATTTCCAAGAACAGGAAGGCATCAGGCTATGAGCATTTAAATTTCTCTGCAATAATGTCAGGTCAGCTCCTGGACCTGAAGCAATTTTAATTATTTTTTGTCTTTAGTTCCTTGAAATAACTAGTCGTCTACATGATTTACTTCTTTTAAGGACTTGAGCCTTGGCTAGAATTACCTCCGGTCCGAAGAATTGACTTTATTCCTGAGAGCAAGATCAGCTACTGGACTTGAAATAGTTGTAGCTAACTTTTGCCTTAGCTGAAGTAACCAGTCCTCTACATGTTTTGCTTCTTTACTTAAGAGAGGAGTAGACAATTTAAGGTTAGGGGAGTAGAGTAGAATAGGGAGAGTGAATAGAAGAGTGGAGTGGAGTGGAATAGAATAGTAGAATAAGTACAGAGTAGAGTAAAACAGCTTTATTTGGCCAAGGAATTTAAGGACTTGAGCCTTGGCTAAAATTACCTCAGATCACAAGAATTTGCTTTATTCCTGAGAGCAAGTTAGCTCCTGAGATAATTTTACCTTTAACTTTAAGCTATTTTTATTTCTGACTCACATGTGGAAACTGCTGAGATTACCTCAGGTTTCACCAGTATTTTAAAGAAAATTAAGCTTTGGCTAAAATTACCTCAGGTCTCAAGATCTGACTTTATTTCAAGAAAGTAAGGTCAAATCCTGGAACTGAAGTTATTTTAGTTAACTTTTGCCTTTACATCTGGCCATGGTGGCCCCGGTGACCGACCCAGATTGGAAACCCTAATCTTTTGGAAATTGCACTACTATAGACTTCAGTACTCCTTGCCAATGGATATGTTGGCAGGGTCCTGATCCAGCAACATCTAGAAGCACAGCCTGTTCCTGCACATGATGAAATGTTACATGTAAGTATTTTTTTTTCCTTCTTAATTTCATAATTCCTCTGGTGCTGCATAAAAGGGGTCTCACAATTTGATAACCCCTAGTTAAAACCTTCCTTCAGGCTCTGGACCTCATTTTCTGGCTTGCTTGTTTTGGTAGAAAAAAAATAGAATACCTAGAAAATAACTTGGAACAGATGAACAGGGAGATAGAAGACTTGCAAAACAAACAGTCTGATTTGCTAGACAAAACAGTCCTGCCCCTCCTTTTATTGTGCGCACCCCAAACTTCTCTTGCACTTGTTTTTGTTGCGATGACTCATTGAGGAAATTGCCAGAAAGGCAAGGTGTTGCAATAACCCATTAAGATTACCAAACACACGC
>JANHFN010008786.1:159050-169953 GCA_032468175.1 Toxicocalamus goodenoughensis | reverse complement strand
ATCCTTCCCCTGCCATGCCCACCAAGCCATGCCCACAGAACCAGTAGTAAAAAAATTTGAATCCCACCACTGATACTTACCCTCCTGTACAAGGAAAAATAAAAGAGAAAAATATCCAATGCTCCAATTCTATGTGTCATAAAAAAAAGAAATGCTGTTCAGATATGTACTTGTAGGTTTTCAGGACTGTTCACAAGATCACCCAAATAAAAAAGAAGCAGGACTTCACTCACATAGTTGCAACTGCCATCTTGACTTATTTTGACAATTCGGCCACCTCTGATGTCTCTGTGGGTTTTGACAATTTCAAAAAGAAAAAACAAAAAGTGGAGGTTGATAGGAAATTATGTAAAGGAAGGCCAATTGTAACATATGCAAATAAAAGTGCTAAAGGGATCTAGAGTCTTGGCTGCCATTTTCCTGCTATGTTTCAAAGCTTCTGTGAGTTACAAGATTAAATAATAGCATCCTGACAATGTTGCAACCAACTGCTTTTCTCAATGCCTATCACACCCGGATTAGAAAAGGAGATAAATTCTAAACTTTGAATACAGGAATGGATGAATTTCAAGAATGGGATGATGAATTTTTATCGTGAGGAAGATGAGTAAAAGGAGCGGGATAAATATTCCTAGTGCTGGATGGGGTGGCGCTGTAACCTGTGGATTCTCCTGGACTCAGGACTCCTGCTTGTAAAACAGTCATGGCTAGAAGGGCTTTTGCAATGGTCCCCTTACTGTGGTTAACATTTTCCTCTCTTACTCTGTGTGCTTTAAAATAGTTTTTATAATTTTAATACTGATTGTTTTGTGTGTATTTTTTTTTTCTAAATTGAGGTTTGCACACTGCCTAGAAACATTTCTTTGTGGTTACATAAACACGATAAATAGATAAAATTCCTAAAATTGCTATAGAAAAATGAACCTTCATAAGATTTTCAAACCTGCAATGATTTAAATGAGGTTTTAATCCATTTGAACTTTAGCCAATTTGGCATGGAAAAAGAAAGGTCTTATCTACTAGCATTTTGCTATATATTTTTAAAAAGTATAAAGTTTAATGGAAAGCAATCTCAATAAAACTGATTAGAAAAAAACAATGTGTTTTTAAATTACTCATCCAAGTTGGTAGAGGATATACTTCCAAAATTTATTTCATATGAGAAATTATGGAGGGTAAGTAGTCCAAACTGATTTTGGCATAGCTTTGTTCTCTATAGAATTTCAATTCAGAATGAGATTCCTATGAAGAATTCCAATCGGTTTCTGGAGTCTGCCTACTGGAGAAGAATATCAATATTTGAATATTTGCATGTATGCACAATGAGAGGTATGGGAAGTGCCTTAGTACAAGAAATAATCCTACATTATTAAATTAATGTCTTAGTGTTCATATTGACACTTTCATATACAAAACATAGATCATGTGTTTTTATAATGAATAAACAGACTCAAGGAAAGGAAAAGAGAAGAAAAAACATCCATAAAGGCTAAGAAATAGCCAAGCCTCAGGCAACCCAAATAAGAGCATTTTGCAAATGGATACATTGACAGAAAGCAAAACTGAAAGAATGTAACAAGAAGCAGCTTCCATGTTTCAGACTGAGACAGGCTGGATCAAAAGATTAAACTAGATAAACATAAAAACCCACTAGATTTACACTCTCCACCCTTCCCCAAGGCTAGACTTGATCCCATTCACCATCCAGAAAACCAAATAGGAACAATCAAAATACCAAAACACACATTATTAAATTAATCCCCACCAAGCATTTCAATCACAAAGGTCCATTAGGGTATAAAAATCATTGTACTTACCTTTCCAATCAGCCAGTTGACCCAGAACCCAACACTGCTGTCATGGTAGTTTCTGACTTCTGAAATCTCCTTTCCCATTAGTGGACTTTCACATTTCCTCATTTCATTCATAGCACCGATCCGTTCATCCTGGCTGGAAAAAAAGAACTGAAGAATTTTTTCTTCCAACAATTTGGCAACCACAAAGGGACTCCCAGCTAAGCTAAACAACAGATGGGGCCTGGGTAAGTCACCACCCCACTGGTGACAGACCCCTTTTGTCTATGGGTGAGCTTTCTGGACTCTGTCCGAGTGGTGAAGGACAGTAAAGGGGACTTTTTAAATATTGTACTTGAAGGCTGCTTGGAAAGGAGGTGAATACCACTAAATTTAAAATTATTTGGAAACCCCAGGGAAGTGAAAGGACATGAGTGTGTGAGAGTGAAAAGGGCTTTCCCCTCTCAGGTGCAGCTGGATCCTGTACTTTCTGTATCATTGGTAGCCGCACCTAGATCCGTTTTCTAGTCCCACAGGACCATGACCGATGGGCTCTGGAAAGCAAGGGGATTTGGCCAGAGCGCAGGACTTTCTGCATGGAGCAGGAACTAAGCAAACAAATAGGAAAGGAGAGAATGTGGAATGCTTGCCAAGGTTCCTGTCAGAAGTCAATGAGCAAAGCCCTACCTTAGAAAGGAGATGCCCATACTACTGGTAAGGGAAGCACAGGTCCTTCCAGACCCCTTTTTGGTCTGAAAACCTACAGGCAGCATGTTCTCTAAGAAAAAGGTGCCCTTACTCTGAGAGGGAATCTGAGTCCTCCCAGACCCTATTTGGGGCGGCCTTGAAAACTGACAAATGGGATGGGAAACCACAAGGGAGACCTGGCAGAGCCAACTGAATCTCAACATAAAATTAGAGAGACATGGGAAGCTCCAGCTCAAGGATCTCACTAGGATCCCCACTAGGAGGCTTTCTCGATGCTTGGGATGAGAAGCGGTTGCCCATCCTGGCTGGTATGAGAAAGAAACAAGCAAGGAAATTATGGGCTTTGCTTAGGGACGAGACCGGGGAAACAGTTTGGCCTGAAAATTGTACTTTCAAATATCAAATACTGAAGGCACTTATACTCAGGCTGAAAACCACCCAGATACCATACTGGTACTGCTGGGCTGAATTTTTCAAATCCAGGGATCCTGACCCAAGTGATTCCAAGGAACCCCAAGCTAGTGCAAGTAACCTTGATAGTACAGGACTGAAGCTTATAGCCCCCTTGCTAAGCAAACCCATACCTGGACAAGGAAGGGGTCAACTTGAGTACATCCTGACCCACAAGCCCTCCTCCCCATTCAACCTAGTAATTTGGAAAAAGGACACTCCCCCTTTTAGATCAGACCCCCAATCAGTAATACACTCTAAAATCCATCATAGACAGTCATAACCCATCATGGGAAGATATGACCTAACTACTCCATATCTTCCTAACAAAGAATGAGCTTTTAAATTTTTTGGAAAAAAACCAAGGAGATCACTGGGCAATCAATAATAATAACACCATGGCAGGTAGTTCCCATAAGAGTTACTTGGCCACTAAATTGCCCAGATTGGAATTATAACAATACCAATCACTGGGATGAATATAACTGGGCCATAGGCAACTTATTGGAGGTCCTACAAGAAATAGGACTGAAATGCCACAATTGGTCAGAATTCCAATGAACAACACAGAGGATGAAAGAAATGCCTGATGCTTTCTGGGTTCATCTCCTAGAAGCAGGAGTGGCATATGCCCACCTAGACCTAAATTGCCCTAAGGATCAGAGGATCCTAGCCTCTGTCTTCATGGATCAATCAGCCAACGATATATCAAGGGGCATTTCCATAGAATTGTCTTAAATTGGACCACTTTGGAGATTTCGGAGACATGAAGGATTGTGAACATCGTCTTTGACCAAAGGAAGAAATTGAGGGAAGAGAAGGAGAAAAGGGAAGTAGAAAGGGAGTGGGGGGAGAAGGAGGGCAAAGGGAAAAAAAGACTTGTAGATATTCACAGCCCTACATGATGATAGGAGACACCTGAGACACCGGTCTTTCGACAGACGGCCAAGGTGCCAGCAATGCAAGAAAGAGGGATGATCAAGATGCAGGCACTGCTACAGGTGTGGCAGAAAGGGACATTTTAAACAAGAATTTCTAAACCACAACACACACATACACCCAGATTCCCATTTCCAAGAGAGTCTCCTGCCCTGCAGAGGGTTAGGAGAACCCTGGAATAACCCCAGCGGTTGTCATTGACGTTTCTGGCATCCAAATAAACAGACCTTCTTTCCTTGTAGCCAACCTCCATTTTATTTCCAGCGTCTTTTTCCCGGATTGGAACTGGACCGGATTTTTCTTCCATACTACTAAATACTAAGAAAACATCCCATATGGTGCTTTAGCCATAGCTTGCGGGGAGGGTGTTTGAACCACAATTTTCTACCCAATCTTAGATGACCAATTTAAGGGTAATTGAAAAGGAAGCAGGTTCATAAAATTTGTCCACCTAATTAGAGCAACATAACCATGGTGATACATTTTCTAGCCAATAGACGTAGTTTTTCACATTACAAACTACATAACAAATAGGTAGTCATGTGTTTGTTACAAGAAAAAAAAGCCCATTGTATTGCTGGAAGCTATCATGATGATATATAGCAGTCCCTAAAGCTCTTACCTCTGAAACAGAAGCAAAAATCACATCACATTTTATAATGAGGATTAAGTAAGTACAGCCTTGGACATTACTGAAGATTAAGAGGAAAGGTGGACCTTGAGATGCAAAACTATTTTCTGACTGAATCAGTCTTCAAAAGTGGTCTCTTCCCATAGTGAAGAAGCTACTGTATTAAGCCCAGAAAGTACTTCAGAAACATACTTTCTATAGAACAGTGTTCAAGTTGCAAACATTCAAAGCAAAAGTATATCACACAATATATGAACAATCTAGTGATCCCCAATATATTATTGCTGGGTAGCTATAAGTCTTGTGATTTTGGAGATATGTTAGGAATGATTGAAGTTCTAGGCCAATTTGCCTGGAAGGCTGCAAACTAGTCCCAGAAAAGATTTTCCCAGACTCTTGTGATTTTCAAACATGGCAAACAAACTTAGGAATCTTTGCTATTCTGATCCAGATATATGACAAAATGGAATGAAATTAATCTTTGTGTGTCCTGAATTTGAACTCCTAATACTTTCAATCCTACTACTGGCATAAATTATGGTGTTAAAATTTTCCCAAAGAAAATGGTACATGGTCTGCATTTCATAACTTTTAAATATAAAATTATAATGGGACATTAAAATACACACAGTATTGTTGCGTCCTGCTTTGTTGTCTTGTGTTATGAGTTTCCACATAGAAAAATAACTTGTAAGCTTAAATACTTTAAATGCTTGGCACATACGTGATCATTTAACCAAAATCAACAATTCCTACTCCTTGACATTCTTTAATCACCATCTCTTATTAACAGCTAGAGCTTTGAGAAGTAAATGCTTTAAAAAGAATGCAGCACTATCAGAAGTGAATGAGATTCCAGCTGGTTTAAATCTTGAAGCCTCATTATATGTCTGGAAAGAAGACAAATGCCTCAGGGAAAAATATTACTGGTTACTAGAAGAATCCAAGGAGCGAGGTGGAAGTCCAGCAATGCAGAGTATGCCTTATTTGGAAAACTAACATTTTACAGAAATTCTGAAACGCTGGTGACAAGTCACATGCTATTAAATACATTATGTTATGTGCTTAAAAAGGGTTGGTTCTTTAAAAATTCCTACCTATTATATACATTTTCCAAAGAAATATTCTTTTTATTACAATAAATCAGTACATTTCTGTTTTGTTTAGTATGATTCTGAAAAGCAGCAACAATAATTTTGAAAAGATCATTGTATAAATTCTGGCCTGGGATAAACCCCCACTGATTGATACAACAGTAAAGAATTTGATTAAGTTGACCCTATGCTGAAAGGCCTGAATAAATGCATTTCAGCATTTCTCTAAAAAGGCTCTCCAAAATAATGCTATTTATACAATGGCACAAATAGCCTTTGTCATTCCAGCAGGCTAGGTTTGGCACTTAATAATTTTCTGATTTCTTGGCTAGACCATGAATATCACATATTTTAAGGCTGTCTTTCAACAAATATTCACTTTCTATGAAACTTGAGGAAAATGCTAGAAGAGGAAGGGCGCAGAGAAGAAAGAGACAGAAGGTCCTGCCTGTCAACATCAAAACAGGAAGTCCCAATGACCTCTCCCCAACCATCTTCTCTACAATGAACTCTGAATATATGTTGAATCCCAAGAGCTTATTCAAGTAGGAAATAATAAGTAACTGCTTTGGCTAGACTGAGTATTGATTTTCATCAGGGTTCTCTGTGTATGATTCTTGCCTTCTCT
This sequence comes from Toxicocalamus goodenoughensis, assembly GCA_032468175.1. Taxonomy (NCBI): domain Eukaryota; kingdom Metazoa; phylum Chordata; class Lepidosauria; order Squamata; family Elapidae; genus Toxicocalamus; species Toxicocalamus goodenoughensis. Next base: position 163,710 of record JANHFN010008786.1, on the reverse strand, counting down.
TGTTTTTCCTATATTTCCCTTTCCTTTCCCAGGCAACTCTTTTTTATATCTAGCAATTTGGTTCATAAGTTTTACATTTTAAAATGGATTTTTATTAAATATGTTTTATAGAATGAAAACATTTTAAAAAAGAAGATAAAGTAAAAGAAAGCAATGAGAAAAGAATAAAGAAATGAAAAAGGGAAATAGGAAAAGAAAAGAAAATATAGACAAAATGCAAAGACATGACTTCTGATCCTCTTTATGACAATTATAAATAAGTTCAAATTTTATTCTCTCTCTCTAAGATTATATCATAATTCTTTTCTTTCCAATATACCATTTCTAATCATCAAACCCATAAATCACAAATATTTTTCCATTTTTGGCAAAAAATCATTTTTAGGCTTTATGTAAGTTTTACAAAGGAATTTCTTCTGACTCTTCCATATGTTAAAGATTTCATCACTTTATATTGCTTTGTGTTTCAGACTTGGGGTAGTACCAAACATCTTCCATTCTAATTTTTTCTGGGTTGAGTGAAAGGAAAACTCCTTGGTAGGAAGATCAAGAACTGTCCAGCTGGATAAACTGAAAAACAGAGGAAGTTTAGTCTGATGGGTGACATAATTCTTTTACTGAAATATCCCTGTTTTTGCCAGTGAAGTTTGAAGTTATCACTATTTCTAGTATCTTTGCGATCAATCCTTGCATTTACACCACTGCAGGATCCCATAGGCATGTGAATGCCAATTAGACTCTTAGTAACTGGTGAACGTTTACAGTATTACAGCATCCCACAGTCATGTGATCACTATTTGTATGTTTCCCAACAAGCAGAGCTAATGGAGAACACAGAAGTAAAATTATAAGTCACAGTTGTGTGATATTTCACTCAGGAACCACAGTGATTCACTTAATGACCAAAGGAGAAGTAATGTTATAAAGTCTGTTGCCATCATATGAATTTCCATTTTAGCCAGAGTTGCTGGTTCCAATTTTGGTCACAAAATGAGGACTACCTTTGTCACCCTACTTTGTCCTCCCTTAGGAGCCATGATAGCAATAGCAATAGCACTTAACACTTATATACTGCTTCATAGTGCTTTACAGTGCTCTCTAAGCAATTTACAGAGTCAGCATATTGCCCCAACAATCTGGGTCCTCATTTTACCCACCTCAAAATGATGGAAGGCTGAGTCAACTTTGAGCCTGGTGGGATGATGTGCAGGTGGGCCTCAACTTACGACCCGAATTGAGCTCAAAATTTCTGTTGCTAAGCAAAACAGTTATTGAGTTTTGCCCCATTTTATGACCTTTCTTGCCACAATTGTTAAGTGAATCATTGCAGTTGTTAAGTTAGTAACACAATTGTTAAGTGAATCTGGCTTCCCAATTGATTTTGCTTGTCAGTCATAAAAAGCGATCACATGAGCCCGGGACACTGCAACCTTCATAAATATGCACCAAGCATCGGACATTTGATCACATGACTATGGGGATACTGCAACAGTTATAAATGTGAAAAATGGTCGTGAGTCACTTTTTCAGTGCCATTGTAACTTCGAACAGTCACTTAAACAAATGACTGTAAGTCAAGGACTACATTAAAGCAGGGGTGTTAAACTCAAGGCCTGCAGGCTGGATCTGGCCCACAGGGTGCTTAGATGTGTGAGGTTGCCCTAGAAACAGCAAAGGACTGGCTCACGGTGCCATTGCCAGTGAAAATGGAGCTCAGCCCCCCCCCCCGCACACAGCTCTCTCAGCTCTGTTTTCGCTGGCAGAGGGCTGCAGGAGGCCGTCGTGGGTGAAAATGGATGTCGAACTGGCCACACCCACCCTGGCATCACCCCAGTCAAACACAACCCTGATGAAATGAAATACGAGTTTGACACCCCTACATTAAAGCTTCAATTTAACAGATAATTTGAGGACAAGAGGTTTCATGAAATCCACATGAATTTATGCCATTGACATAGTTTACATTATGTTTATTATTACATAAATAATATTTACATTGCATCAGTTTATATTTTTATTTACTAGAAATTTACTTATTTACTAGATTTTTTTAATCTTAACTTTAGTTTTGGTCAATTGAAGTTGGTATGCAATACTTCTGCCTCCTATTTTCAACACAACAACTTGAGAGAGTGACTGGCTCAAAGTCACCTAGCCAATTTTCTTGCCTAGGAGAGGACTGGAAATTACACATAATCTATAAATAGATGCATATTTTATCAATTACATCAATTGTCTAGAAGGGCTTCATAAACAATTATCTTGACTATTATTTTGGGGATAAAATCCAAAGGCAAATTTGGTCTGTTCCATTTCAAGACTGCTAAATGATCTGGAGAATCAAAATTTATTCAATATTTTGAATCAACTTTTATAGAAATTAACCATAGATATATGAGCATATATTACTTTACATTACTACCATATATAGTATATACTATATTATATTACTACCATGAACTTCTTTAATTTCAATTTTAATTGTTCCTTAGAATTCAAATCTACATTTGAAAGTTGTGGAATCTTAACAAAAATATTTGGGAATATCATTCTAATAAACTTCCTAATAAAAAGGAAGGAGACAACATTTTCAAGAAAATGTCTATTTTAGGTAACAATAAGGCTGTTTCCAAATCATTTGTTTGGAATACAGTGTTAATTTTGGATCAAATGTCCATTAACAAAAAATGCCAATCTAAATCTTATTTTACATACACTTAGTGATTCAATCTGTTGTTTGAAATATCCATTGTGAAGCTTTTTTTAGACCTTAAAAGAGTTTCCTTTTATAATGATCAATGGCTCATTTTTGAAAATACATTTTGTTGTTTTTTAAAGGAAATGAGGAAGTAGAGTGGCTAACAAACATTAATGCTCAGATGTTTGATTATCTAGGGATCCCAGCAATGAATGTCTCTTTCTCATTTTGTGCAAACCCTCATATTATGTAAGGTTCCAAGTTGTTGCTGGTGTTCATGATGATGAAAATAACGGTATCTAAATAGCCTCTGACACCTGTAGAATGAGCACCTACAGACTTAATATCCATTAGCATTGATAGCAGAATGTTTATTCACATCACCATAGTATAGTTTGATAATATTTCACATATTATATTTTCCTTTCTTTTGAATCTTTCCTCATAATTCATTCCTCACTTTTATCTATTTTTAATCTATCTGATTAAATCTATCAATCTATTAGAGTCTTCCTGAGCATCAGTCAAGCCTTTACAATAAATTCAAATGAAATCAGAATGTTTTGAAGACATCTCTATTTTTTTCTTTCAAATCAATACCATCATCCATCTCATGTTCATGGCAAGTTTATATTTTGCAAGTATAGAACTTGGAGAGAACATCGACCAGAATCTCAACCTTCCTAATTGGGTAATAGCTAAAATGTCCATTGCACTCACATGAAGATCCTATTTCCCTCTTGTATGAATCTAACAAGAAACTATTGATCCCAAAAAAACAACACCAGGTCAACTCATGTTTTTAGAAATAGACCATACTAAACTATTATAAAACCTTTTCAAATGGCTTTTCCCTGGTGGCATTTTGTTAAAACTAAACTAAAAACATGCAGGGATGGGATTCAATTTTTTTAACAACTGGTTCTGTGGGCGTGGCTAAGTGGGCATGGCTAGGTGTGCGTGGCATGTGACTGGGCAGTCGTGGCTTCTTTTTTTGGCAGCACCCCCCCCCGGTGTTCTGTTTTGGGGCCTCCTGGGCCTCAGGGAAGACTCGTGGGGGAGTGTTTTTGCTCCCAGGAGGCTTCTCAGAGGCCCAGGAAGGCAAAAAATGGAGCACGGGGGGCCATGCAGCATCTCCCCGCACTCCATTTTTGGGCCTCCTGGACCTTCTTGGGGGGCGTTTTTGCTCCCAGGAAGCTTCCCGAGGCCCAGAAAGGCAAAGAATTGAGTGGGGAGGGTGCAACACACACACACAGACATGCCCTTTTTTGCCTCCTGGGCAAAGCAGTAAGACTGAGGGAGGTTTCCACACGGTGGAAATCAAAAGTAGATGAGACATTCCAATAAGGAACTCCCCTTTTCAACCCTGTAAATCCTTAATTTGTGGTAGAGTTAGGGTGACTAGATAGTGCTAAGCATTTATTGGTTTGATGCCTTCCTGACACCATGCAGTGTTCACAGCAGATATTTTTTTTGTGCCCTAGGAGAGAAATATCTGCTGTTACTTAGGATTGAATGCTCAACCTTCTGAGTGGGAGGAGAGTGTCTTCACTATTAGGCCACCATGCCAGCCCAACTTGTGTGAGCCTGGCTCCTCTCTCCAATCTCTAGCCTTGGCCTACCAAGCTGAAATGTCTGAGGACTGATTGCTGTGATAACACACTTATAAGCACCCTGCAGCCATTCTATAATTAATTAAAATACAACGTCAGCTGTACACTGGATTAGGAAGGTAAATAACAAACCAAAAATTCAGAAAGAAGGCATTGTAAAATCATTTCCACATTGTTGCCACGCAGAACACAAATACACACACACACACACACACACACACACACAGTCTGACAGTCTGGTGGAATCATCTCTTCTATTCATGTTTCTTTTATCGGGACTTGACTTCAAAACAGACAGAAAAATAGAAGCCATCCTTAGAAACCCCAAAGATAAAATTGACCTGGAAAA
>JANHFN010008786.1:140336-151917 GCA_032468175.1 Toxicocalamus goodenoughensis | reverse complement strand
GGACTGTTAAATGTATATGACCTGGACTGTTTATTGGACTGTGCTATTTCTTAAAGTAAACTTTAACTCAATTTAGTGTATCTGTATGTGGCTGAATAATTATTCATAACTATTCTCATAAATGTTTCCATGTGCATATCCTTATTACTCAAGAGTTATTATGTACTTATCATAACAGTTTCTTCTGTCATGGCCACAGGTTCCATGTATAGATTCTATGCACTGGATAGACATTCAGTGTAGGAAATCACTTCAATTTTTTTTCCTTTTAAAAGTGAGCAATATCAGTTTTTATTTCTTAAAGCATAATCTATAGCAATCCATTCCATCATAAATCCTTGCTCCATTTCAAGCCTTAGTTGGTAAGACTGTGTAAGATGCAAGGGTATATATATTTTTAATATCCAATTGTTAGCATAAACATCTCCAAGATTGTTACTTGCAAGATTATGTGTATAGTATTGTATTTCTAACCCTACCTAATTCCAAATATAGAGTTAAGAAATTTGAGAGACTGATGGAAATTTTTTTCTCTCTCTGGCAGCTAACTTCTTTCTGCTTGATAAAAACATATTTTATTGTGTCACTTTGTAGCACTTCATTGCGCTGTTCCATATTGATTAGCTATTGTATCTTGTGGTCTTCATCTTAGTCTAGTTCACCAATCCTATTCAACAATTTTCTTGGACTTGTTTTTGAACCAATCTTCAGCGGTGCCAAAACTAGTCAATTCAAATCAGTGTTCTTTACTGAAATCAACAATGTATGTATAAAGGCAACTGTTGTCTATTTTGTTTCAACCGCTAGCCATTTCTCCTAAAATCTTCCTTTCAAACCTTTCTGATGTTTCTCCTTGATGCCGCTCAACTGGCTGCTACTCCTTTAATTTCCTCTGAAAACTAGTTCTTGTGAGAGCTAAACTAACACCTATTTTCAGATTTTTATCAGCAAGCTAATACACAGCATTTGTTTAGTTCCAATAGGAAAGCCTGGATATATGACAAACCAGAAGACAGATATGGCAACTGTTTCACAACGATCATTTAAAACTATTAAAAATACAGAAAAGCTATATTATCATTTTACAAATTTAAATCATATAGTGCTATGCATGTCTATTTAGAAGAGTATCATAATAGTAGAACCATAAACATCCTTTGAAAGTAACACTTCACAATACAGAGGAATAAATATGAAATGATTAACTTTGAATTAATATAGCAGCTGTGTTGCTTTTCAGCTAACAGCACAGCTGTTCATAAGCTATTCCCAGCATCCTCCAGTGAAAAGTGTGTGTTCATGCACACAAAGAAACACACAAACCAGGAAAAGCTTTTGAAGCAGTCATGCAAGTCTAGATCGTTTGAATTATAAAATGAATATAGAAAAGCATTTACTTTGTAGTATTGGCACAGTCACATTGCACTGAACTCAAGAAAATATATTCAGGATTACGAGCTAACTTATTTTTCAAAGATTGCCTTTGTTTCAGTCTCTTTCTCCCAGTCCCATTAATATGTTTTATGTTAATATGTTTGTGTTCTAGAGGGCAAAAATTATTGACATAAATTGTATTGGCTCCACAGCACAATTTTTACCATGCTTGACCACTGAGACAAGGTTGTGTGTTGCTGTCATCCCATAATTTAAAGCAGGGTGGTTTCAGGACCATGATTGGTGAAATCCCTGTTATCTTTTTTTTTCTTACTCAGCATCACCTTCTTGTGGGAAAATCAGTCATCAATCATTCGCTTGAACATGTGGTGTGGGGCAGGACAAAGGATTCAAGCCTTTATATGTATCATTTATCATTTTTATTTGTGGCCAAAAGACCGAAATAGCCAAGTACAAATATAATTTAAAATTGGCATTAGATAAAATATTTTAAAATGGTAAATCATATTTTATTGTTCTGTGAATTTTACAAGAGTTTTCAGCAGGATATTATGTGAGATTGTGCATCTGGGAAATTTTGTATAGAAAGAAGGAAGATACCACTTCCAAACTGGAACAACTAAAGACAGCTCTAGGTTGCTTCAACTGTGGGCTGGAGGTAAGATAGAAGTGATATTATGAGGGCATATCCTTCAAAATTAGTTATTAAGCAAGGTATCTGTGTGCAATGGCAAGCAGGACATAAACTCCTAGGCAGCAGGAACTGGAAATGTGCAAGAAGAGCAATAAACTAAATAGACATACCCAAAACTGACCAGATTGATTTTTCACAGTATACTTTATATAGTATTCATAGATATGCATATACGTACTCTAGTAAACCTAATGAACATCCTTCTCTTTTAAACATTGTGAAGCTTAGAGAAAAGCTCCCATTTAATCCTGATTGGTTTTGGATATACATGAGATTTAAGTCAGAATTACAACCAAGGAAGGAGTATAAATCTTCATGAGATTTTAGTGAAAAAATGGAAAGGGAAATAAGCCTGAAAAGAAATCTTCTTTAAAAGTCTAGTATAGGCTGTTAATTGAATTGCAGGAAATTGTGCCATTAGTCTTTAGCAATCCTGGTCAAGGAGCCAAAATGGACCTTTGAAGGCTGAAGTTTTTATACCCTGATTTAGGCCAATATAATTGTTATTGAAATGCATTCAGCTTGGCAGACATGACTTTCCCTGGAGGCACAATAAAATTTCTTTTCAATTAAATAAAAGCCAAGGAATTTCACTGCCAATTACAATATTTTACTATTAGAAAACCATAGCATGATGAAATACTTTTTCTCAGCAAAAATGCAGGGTTTGTTTATATTCCATGTAAACTCAACAGATTGTTTAAAGTCTTTTGAGTATCAGTATAGCGATAAACATTATAAATTATAAAGTTCCTTTTGTTTGGGCAACAATTTGTAATTTTGTGAAAATTTTAAAATATAAAATCTTCACAGATAGGAAAAGAGGGAGCAAGATAAGACAAAAGAAAAAATTATACAGTACAAAAATCTGAGTTTGTCTTCAAGTAGATGCTAAGCAAATATAATTAACACACAGAAATGGTAACAAAAAATGCCATTGCAACTTCTGTTGTTATTACTTTATTGTTAAAGTATTTATTAGGTATGTTGTGATTTGATGTGCAACTCTAGATATTGTCGATTAAAATTATTTAGTATAATATGATCAAATATATAGAAGACAATTCATCTTCTTGTAGATTTATATTTATCTGAAAAAAATGCAATGAAACTATATCAGTTCTAATGAGTTGGCTCATTAAGGCAGGAATATATATTAGCTGATATGTGGAATACTGGAATGAACATTAACTCTAGAAGGATAAGATATAAAATCGTTTCTGCTAGGGTATTACTGTGTCATCTGAATGCAAGGTGAAGGCAGGATTCCCTCTAGTGACATACAACATTTTCCAGACTGATGTAAGAAAGCATGCTCTATGCTTAAACATAAATCAATGGAAAAATAACAATGTGAGCAGACATATTAAATGGGTGGTACTCTGTTCATCATCTGCCTGAAAGTTGCAGTATACTTAGCTGTTCCAAAATCTCCAACAGTGATTTGAAATTCAGCAACATATAAAGTATTTATTAGCTAAACTCTTACCCTTTCTTTCCCTCATTGTACCTGAAATTACAACTAAAGTAACGGCTTGGGGAGGGTGCCATTGCCACTCTGGCATGTCACCTAACAGGCAGTTTGGCTGCTCCCTATTGTGTGCCACATCTGTTCACCTTTCATGCCCCCCCACTCCCACCCATAATGCCAGAAGCCATGTGCCACTCTGTTCATCAGCTGCACCCTCCCATGCCACCCTATAATGGCAGAAGCTGTGTGGCATTGCTGTTTGCCTGCCACACCTACTCCATGGCCTCCCATAACACCATAAGCTGCACATCCATCACCGTTTGCCTGCCATACCCCCTCATGCCCCTTGTAACACCAGAAGGCACATGCCATTGCCTTCAACTCCCAGAATTCCTGAGGTAACATGAGTGGAGGAGGATTTTTGGGAGTTGAAGTCCACAAGTCTTAAAGCTGTCAAGTTGAAAGACCCCTGATCTAGAATAACCATCCTATTCACCCAATGATAAGTCAGCATCAGAGACAGAAGAAAGTTTGTCTTGCAAAATTCTTACTGTGTATTAAGAGGCCTCAAAAAACCTTTCTGTCTCTTAGACTAAAAATGTAAATTGAAACAAAATATAGCAGTATTTATCTGCCTTATCACATAACTACAGCGATTCCTATAGAAGAGGATATGGTCATTTAGTAAAGGTATTTTAAGGCCAACATGTACTTTACATTGTAGGACTGAAACAACCAACTAGCCATCTCAGCAGGCCTTGTGCTGGCCCCGAGCTTTCATAGTTAGGAACAGCTTTTTCCAGTTATGGCAACAAAGACATTATTTTTCTACACATTTGTGCCTTTGTTTTTAGAGTTTCTGTGAGGAATGCTTTTCAGCTATTTTAAAATGCTGTTTCCAAAATACAGGCTGAAAGGTTAAGACTCCAATGTGAAAAAAAGTTTTTATGTGCCTTCAAAGCAAACAGACTGATTTTATTTATAGTCACAAAGGACAACCAGATGAGAAGCATCAGCACAAGGGCATCAGTAGCTAGGAATTAAATTTAACAGAACAAAATGAGCTAGCACTGTTTATCTTTCAAACTGTTATAATGAAATGTCAGTGATTGGTCCTAGCTTATGAAATATTTCAGATATTTCAGTGAAGAGTTCATAAGAGAATAAAGCAGTTAACTATTTTACAGTTAACTGATTCCACCAGATCTCAACCGTGTATGCACCATAAAGTAATATGTGAATTATTTGCTAAATACATATAACTTGTCTAAAGCTCATTTGCTGCCTTTTTATAAGTGAACAGAACTTGCTTTCTCAAAATACTTTGTCCTTTAAAGAGAAACTACTCAGATTTAGTCTTTTAGAAAACTAAAAATAATGCAGTTTTAAAAGCTGCCTTCCTCTGTGAAACTGGGTTGCTCTCCACCTAATTCTCAACATACTCCATAATGTCTCCTGGTTTGTTGGTCTTTGCACAAGCCCCTTCATTGCTTTCCCATCTCCCTGTCTTCCCTCATTTCCTGATTTAAAATGCTCCAGAAGATTCTGTCAAGTCATATTTCCTTGGGATTAACTGAAATCCTGTAAAGCCAGTCAGAAAGATGTCTGTACAGCAAAAAACAGGATGTTCATCTCACATATACAATCCTTAGTGACCTTATAACTAGGGTAAATGCAAAACTTAGTGAATGTTGGTGCATATTAGTGGAAATGCCATTAACAGTGTAAAAGCAAAAACTGAAAGCAACTTGATTTCATAAGGCAGTTTTGGCACAATAACCATACAATATTTAAGTTTCTTAGGAGCTAAGAAACTAGATAGACTATTATGTATTATTACAACCAAGTGGCAATAGCACTTAGAATTACATACTGCCCCATAGTGCTTTACAGCATTCTCTGGGAGGTTTATAATGGCAGCATATTGCCCCCAGCAATCTGGATCCTCATTTTACTAACCTCCAAAGGATGGGAGGCTGAGTCAACTTTGAGCCTTGTCAGGATCAAACTCCAATACCACAATTTAAAATGCTATTAGCATCCAAACAATAATACACCACAAAATAACACTAATGTAAGGTTGTGCACTACCATGATGGTTGTTTTCAAGGTAATAGTAAGTAAGGTGTGAAAATATACTGCTACTATTCTATACCATTTTTAGAAACTCAGTCATGCTGGAAAAGCAATATTCCATGGGTCAAAGAACCAAAAATACCTCTGAGACCGATGAACATTGTCTACACAAATCACTGGAATTTGGAATACTCCTGCCTGCAAAGAAATCCAATAAAATGTGTTTGGTTTATGCTTTTCTTTAAGTTGCTTTTTATAATTTCCTACAGTGTACCATTAACACTGAATGATGGGTCTTATTGTGCAAATCTGAATTTAGGGAAGACTGAGGAGAAAACAGAAACTCTGAAATGTACAATCCCTTTACAGATGTTGGCAGGCCACCACCACTATTCTTACCTCCATACAAAGCCAGTAACAGACCGATCACAAAAATTGACGTAAAGGAAGAGGCAGAGAATGTTACACTTTCAGCACCATGGGTATTTTCAGTGTTGAAAAAAATAGGCCAGCATCATCAGCCGAACTAATAAGCTATGTTGATGATATCAGCAAAGAACAAAGAGGATTTAAAAAAAAGTTCTCCTGAAGGTCTTTCTCACAACTTTGCACAGTTTTGTTACATTCTTTTTGTGTTGCATTGTCTGGTTTAGCACACTTCATTTCCTGTAACTCAAGATGCCTCTTTTTTACAGGAAGAAGACATTAGTATATTGTATCAATGTGTACATTGCAAGTCTGAATATTTTTTACTTAGAAAGAGAATGCACACCAGGCAACAACACACCCCACTCATTGAAGCGCTGCTGCTGTCTGATTCTATGAGAGAGATCTAGTAGGAAGAAGTTCTCTTTTGTCTAAACTTCTTTACTTGTTGGTGTATTTTAACCGTAAGGAATACAAATGTCCATAATATAATGTTTTAAAAATGGTTTGGCTCCATTGAGGCCAAATCTGTATACCATCTGGTGAACTGACATATGGGATCCTGCAGCTGTATCACAGCAGTCATGTAACAAGATTTGGGTGATTCCAGTTTGTCAATCTTGGCAACTTTAAGACGTGTGAACTTCAACTCCCCAAATTCCCCAGTGAGCATATCAGACGGAGAAATTCTGAGAGTTGAAGTGTACTCATTTTAAAGTTGCCAAGGTTAATAAACATTGTTCAAAACTCTACTCTTTCTTCTCTTGAGACCACTAGTGGCCCTATATTGAAGGAGGCACAAATCCTGAAATCCTAAATTGAGACATGCTCATCTGCAAGAGAGCCTAGAGACTTCCACCAGCTTTTTCAGAACCTTTGCAAGCAATTCTTTAAAGTTTACCTCTGACTTGTCAAAGAAAATGTCAAAGAAATAAAACTTGCTTTGGACTTGATCTTGAATGTCACTACTTCCTTCCCATGTTTCTCATCTATTCTTGTCTATTGCTCGACTGTGTGTGTGTGTGTGTGTGTGTGTGTGTGTGTGAACTGCTACTAGAGTCACTACATGTGAGTTGGGGGGCGACAATATAAATTATTAAATAAATACCATAATTTTAAACAGGGATTCAGAATTTGGGCATCTACTCTCTGAAGTTGTATATTTTATGTTTATCTACCATACACAAATTCCTTAAGGACTGGATCCTTTGACGTTGGATATGGATTGCTTGGTAGAACTTTGTCATTTCTTCTTATTAGAAGACAGCTGTGGGCTGGCCTCTTGCAACTCTGATGTAAGACGGAGGACTAATTGTTGGCTTTTCAACTAAATAGTCAATGAACTTGATTTATTAACCATGCTGTTTATTTCCTTCTAGGCTCTGATAGTCATAACTTTTCTCTTGTATTGTAAGACTGACTGTATTCTTTCGTATTTGTAAGGCTGATTACATGGCCCCCAGATTCCGTCATTTTGATTCTTAGTACTTTCTTGTCACTTTGGCTGAATCCTGGATTGTTCTTAGACTCACATTTCTGTTTCAGCCCTTGATTGATTATTGTTTGGTTAGAAGAAAACCTCAGCAAGTCCTAGTAGCCTGCCAAACACAGTGGTTCCTATATGGGAAAATTTAACAAAGGGGATTTATCACTGCTTTAGAGGAAATCAGACTATGTTATTTTTGGCAGGGATACAGTTAATGATAAAATGTGTGTTGTACAGTAATGCAAACCATTTACATCCCTGGGATCTTGAACAACAATGCAAACCATATACATCTTTGCAACAGTAGGAAGCCACCCCCCCCCAAAGAGAAAATGGCTGGACAATACCCCACACCCCCTTTTCTGAAGTAGGAAAAAAGCTCCCCCTTAACAAGAGCTGACTTGCATCCTCCCACTAATACGAAATTGCCTGGAGCAGCTTTCGCAATAAGCCAAAGCATCTGTGAACAGAAAACCTTGAATCCATTCATAAAGGCAGAACATTATTTATGAATGGAAACTTAGTAGCTGGACAGGTCCATTCATAAGCAAACGTGTTGCCGGCTGCAGCCTATTCATAAGCAAAGCACTATCAGCTACAGCCATCACAAAGAGCCAAAATCTAGTAGATTAAATATCCAAAGATAATGCCACTCAAATTTTTATTCCCCCACCTGACCTCAAGGACAGGGCATGACCTCCTATCCACAATAGAAACCAAGCTACCACAATTAGAATATCCACACACTTGAAGCCTATTATCCAATAACCCAGAAATCTTAATTACACAACCGCAAAATCATATAAACGTTTGTCTACTTACCAGACCAAGGTACCAGCTGACCTGGAATCCAACACTGTTGTTGCTAGAGTCTCTGGCTTTCAAAATCCATTTGGGATTCCATTCCCAGTAGTTTGCTTCTTGTTCTCTCATTCTGTTTGCCATGTCGATCTCATAATCTCGGCGGGAAAAGAACGAACCAGACCTTTTCCTTTCAAGAATTAGGTGATCATGGCAGGACTCCCAGTTAACCCAGTCAACGTACCAGGCCCAGGTAAGTCATCATCCAGTCGGCAACAGACCTCCTTCATCTGTCGGTGAGCTTCCCAGACCCTGCCCAGGTGGTCAAGGGTAGGAAAGGGAACCCCATTTGAGTTTTGCACTCAACAGCTGCTCAGAAAGGAGGTGAGAATTGCTAAATTTAAATCTTGTGTAAAACCCCAGGGGGGGTGAGAGGACCCATATGAGTGAACAGGAGGATTCTCCCCTCCCAGTCGCAGCTGGATCCTGCATCCTCTAGCCACACCTAGACCCATTGCTATTTCCACTGGGCCTGTTTGGAAAAGGACTGGCTGGTTTTGGAAAGCAAGGGGGTTTGGTCAGAGCATTGGACCTTCTGCAGGGAGTGAGGACCAAGTGAGTGAAACGAAAGGGAAGAGTGACCCATCCCCTTTGCTGGGGGTCCTGTCAAAAGCCTCTGAGCAAAGTCATATCCTAAGTAGGAGGGGATCAGCACTTCTGCTAAAAGAAATCAGAGATTCTCCCAGAGCCCTTTTTGGTCTGAAAACTGACAGGCACTTGTTCCCTAGGTAGGAGGAGCCATACCCTGAAAGGCAACCAGTGTCCTTCCAGATCCCTTTTGATCTAAAAATTAACAGGCAGAGCGGGAAGCTTATAAAGAAGTCAGCTGCACGGGAGACCCAGCGGAGCTGATTGGATCTTAGCATCAGAATTAGGAGACAATGGGAGGCTCCAGCTCAATGGTCTTGCTAGGATCCCACTAGAAAAATTGCTTGAAGCCTGGGACCAGAGGAAATAGCCCACCCAGGCAGAAATGAGAATAAAATGAACATAGAAATATTGTCAGGAATGGATCTAACTTAGAGACAAAATGGGAAAAGCAATTTGGCCTGAAAATGGTACTTTTGAATGCCGAATTTTAAAGGCATCAATACCTAGGGGCTAAAGCCCTCCTGATTCCCTATTGATATTGTTGGGCAGAACTTTTAAAATCTAGAGACAATCAAGTGACTTTAAGAAATCCCAAGCTAACACAGACTTCCCTTTGCAGCCTAATGATGCAGGGCTGAGGGTCATGAGGGATTTCTAGAACCTAACCTATTTATTACTTGACAAGGGAAATATGTGGAAATATTTGGCACAAGGAGTTCTAACTACAACAGACTTCTGTCTAGCAGAAGGCAAGTCCGTAAAGGACATTCTGAACACCTGCTTCATGGGGGTAGCCTCAGGACCACAAACCATACAGAATCACACCAAGCTTAGGGACTTCCAGCTCACTACAATGAATTCTAATATCTTTGACTGGGGAGCCATTACCAACATGAAAGATGAGACCATGTACTCGTTACATGTGGCAACTGTCACCAGCATGACAGGTTGCCTGGCCCCCAAAGTTCCAATATGCCAGAACCTCAGTAACACTGAGCTAATCTGCAACTACACTGAAACTATTCCCTTTACCTATCCACCATGTAAAGCTTCCCCTCGGATGGTTCTTGCTATGTATGATTAAAATCTATTTTTATCTATCAGCAAACTCTAATGGGGAACCATGCGCCCTAGGACAGCTGACCATCCTCTTGTCCTCACTGCAGAGACAACAGAGAAGAGACCTCCAACCCCTAACATCCAATTGTGATTCCCATATAACCTTATTTACCAAATCAGAATACATAGCACTGGTGGTGTCGTTAGTTGGGATTCTGGCACTTGCTGTAGGCAATTCTGGCAATTGCTGTGCTCTTGTCAAAAGCCTAAATTCAACCTCCCAAGCGCTAAATGTTCTGAACAGGGAATTAAGGCAGGTCAAGGAAGCCACACTTGAAAACAGAGCAGCCCTTGATTACCTGTTGCCGAGACACAACCATGGTTGTGAAGAGTTTCGTAGCATGTGCTTCTTTTAACCTGACCGAAAACTCAGAGTGGGGGGCAGGGGGAGGGAGGGAAGAGACATACAGACATAAAATGCCTGAAAGAATTGACATAAGACATTGTATACAATGTAAACCCCCCTTTGATTTATCGGAACTCTTTTCATAGATACCAAACTTTCATTGACTAAAAACTCTCATTTTGGGGGGTTGCTACTGTAATCACTGTGGGTCTCCTCCTCTGTTGTCTCTGCCAATGCCTCATGCCTAAGCTGCCAATGGACCTGTCTCTCAACTACCCCAAAATGAGACAAGGAGGCAAACTAAGTCTTCTTAATGATGACTCAAAAGAGATAACAAATACCAAGTCTACTCAGACAGGACCTAAATTGTGCAAATATATACAGTGGAACCTCGGGTCGTGACCGTAATCCGTTTCAGGACTACAGTCACAACCCAATTTGGTCGTGACCGGAAGCACAATCGTCTGCGCATGCGTGGACCAAAACAAAAAAATTGGCACTGAAAGGTAAATCTCTGCAACAGGGAAAATTGCTTAGTCACCACTCGAAGATCTGTTCGCCACCGGAAGCAAAACTGTTCTGAAAATTCTGGTCACCTGATTTGGTCGTAAACAGAAAGGTTCACGACCCGAGGTTCCACTGTATATAAATATATGTTTTAGCACAAAATGGGGGACTTGTCGGAAGCCAGTCCCCCCCCAAAGGGAAAATAGCTGAATAACACCTCACCCACCCCTTTTCAAAGTAGGAAGAAAGCTTCTCCTTAACAAGAGCTGACTCACATCCTCCCACTAATAGGAAATTGCTCAAAGCAGCTTTCGCAATAAGCCTGTCAATAGGAAACCTTGTATCCATTCATAAAGGCAGAACGCTGGCTTCTGAAATAAAGGACCTTTATTTATTTATTTAATTAATTTTTGTCAATTGCTTACAAGATAATAGGTATAAGTAAAAATATAGTTATGAATACATGAATACATATAAGAAAAATAAAAAATAAAAGAAACAATAGGATAGGGACAGTAGGCACAGTGGTGCGCTTATGCACGCCCCCCTACAGACCTCTTAGGAAAGGGGTGAGGTCAATAGTAGACAGTCTAAGGTTAAAGTTTTTGG
>JANHFN010008786.1:121890-133779 GCA_032468175.1 Toxicocalamus goodenoughensis | reverse complement strand
CTTCAGTGTGGTTTGTGTTGTTTTTACTCTTTATAATTTATAGGCATTTTTAGTTTAAACGGCATTTCCTCCTTTTCCTAACTGCTTGTGGGGGAAGTTTTTGCCTTGACCGGGTGTAAACAACACCATTCACAAGCGCAGTAATTCCTGAGAGCAAACCTCCCTTTTAGTTCACATGGGTTTTCACCATACCAGCTCACTTCCCAAATGCCATGCCCCACTTTCTCCATTACTATGGCAGCCGATAGCAAGCAAGCATCAAATGCAGAGGTTGGGTATCCAGCAGGTTCTGACCAGTCCTGGAGAACCAGCAGCAGAAATTTTGAGTCGTTCGGAAAACCGGCAAATCCCACCTCTGACTGGAGATTTTACAGTACCCTTCCCCTGCCACGCCCACCAAGCCATGCCCACAGTAAAAAAAAAATGAATCCCACCACTGATCAAATGGAAAACCCATGCTGGAAATTCAGCTGACAACCAGTACTCTTCAACATCTTCATCAATGACTTAGATGAAGGGATTGAAGGGGAACATATCAAATTTGCAGACAACACTAAACTGGCAGGAATAGCCAATACTCCAGAAGTGAAGTTCAAGATACAGAAGGATCTCAACAGGCTTAAATAACTGGGCCCTATCTAACAAAATGAAAATTCTGTGCAGAGAAGGGGTTTTACATTTAGGCAAGAAAAACTGAATGCACAAGGGTAGAACAGGTGGTACCTGGTTCAACAGTAGGAACTGCTAGAGGGATCTTGGAGCCCTTAGTGGACAATCGCTTAAATAGGAGCCAGCTGTCTGCTGCAGCTGCCAAAAAAGCCAAGGCGGTCCTAGGCTGTATTAATAGAGGATTAGAATCAAGTTCGTGTGAAGGGATAATACCACTTTATATAATGCCTTGGTAAGACCACACTTGGAATATTATAGGCAGTTTTGGTTGCTACGGTGTAAAAAAAGATGTTGAAATTCTGGAAAGAGTGTAGAGAAGAGCAACCAAGATGATTAAGGGATGGTTAAGGGCTAAAACATAGAAAGAACGGTTTCTGGAAACTGGGTATGTCTAGTCTGATGAAAAGAAGGATTTGGGGTGACATGATAGCAGTCTATCTCAGGGACTGCCACAAAGAAGAGGGAGTCAAGCTATTCTCCAAACCCCATGAAGGCAGGACAAGAAGCAATGGATGGAAACTAATCCAGGAGAGAAACAACTTAGAACTAAGGAGGAATTTCCTGACAGTGAATACAATTAATCAGTGGAACAACTTGTCTTAGAAGCTGTGAATGCTCCAATCCTGGAGGTTTTTAAGAAGGTATTAGGCAGTAATGGTATTCAAAAAAAATTTTAATACCAGTTCTGTGGGCGTGGCTTGGTGGGCATGGCAGGGGAAGGATATACTGTAAAATCCCCATTCCTTCCCCAGCCCACTAAACTGCTTTCCAGCTCCGTTCTCTTGTGCAGGGCAACCAAAGGAGACCCAGCCGATCAGCTGGGACTCAATGGGAGGCAGAGAAGAGATGGGGTTGGCGGTGCCAGTCAGAGGTGGGATTTGCCGGTTCTCCGAACTACTCAAAATTTCTGCTATCGGTTCTCCAGAACCGGTCACAACCGGCTGAATACCACCTCTGGTATTGGGCAACTATTTGTCTGAAATTGTATAAGGTTTCCTGCTTGAGCAGTGGTTGGAGTAGAAGACCTCCAAGGTGCCTTCCAACTCTGTTATTCCATTATTATGGATCTATCTTTAACGTCTACTAAACAGTCCACATGTATTCAGAAGCCAATGTCTTCCCCCTCTTTGACTTTTCTGATGAATTTTGCAGTTCAGCTCACACTGGTATTCAAGCCAGTCAGAAAAAAAATCCACTTGTGGTTTTCTGGTCTAATGTTGTTGTTGTTTTTTACCATTATTACTTTTAGCTCTAGTGGGTATTAGCAAGATTTCCAACAACCCTGGAGGAAGAGTCATGACTTTATCTTCTCCTCCTCATTCTTCAATTTATTTATTTATTTTTAAAGAACTCCAGAATGAGTGTTCGGATGCCTGTCCTGGACTTAATCTTCCAGAACGTGAAAGTTGTGTAAATTAGAGCAGCAGAAGAGGTGTACATGTTGTTGGATCTTGGGGAAGAGGTCAAAAAGCCATGGTCATCCACTAATAACCCACAACCTTTTAATGTGGATCATAGTCACCCTATTTTTTTAGATATCAAGCTGAATAGAGGGATGTTGTAAGAACATTAGTTTCTTATTCAGGGATGGGATATGAGGTCCATTTTGGATTCTTTGAGCCTTTGATCAGAAGGCCCCAAAGGTGCCTTTTATCAGGACTGCAGAAAATTAGGACTGCAGAAAAAACAATGGCTACCAACCTGCCTTCCATGGAGGGCCTGTATACTGCACGAGTCAAAAAGAGGGCTGGGAAAATATTTACAGACTCCTCACATCCTGGACATAAACTGTTTCAACTCCTTCCCTCAAAATGACACTATAGAGCACTGCACACCAGAACAACTGGACCCAAGGACAGTTTTTTCCCAAAAGCCATCACTCTGCTAAACAAATAATTCCCTCAACACTGTCCAACTATTTACAGAGTCTGCACTACTATTACTATTAATCTTCTCTTCACTCCTTATCTCCCATCCCCTCCCACATGTGACTGGATGACTGAACTTTGCAATTTGTATTCTTAATATTTATATTGACTGTTTCCAAGTATGATTTGATTGCTTATTGTACCTTATGACTATTATTAAGTGTTGTACCTTGTGATTCTTGATGAATGTATCTTTTCTTTAATATACATTAAGAACATATATACCAAGAAAAAAATTCCTTGTGTGTCCTGTCACACTTGGCCAGTAAAAGAATTCTATTATGTTAGGATGCTGGCACCCAGGTATTTCTGCATGTAAACCAAATTTAAATTAAGGAACTGGATTTTTACTCTGCTTAGTGAAGTCTGATAAAAGCATGGAATAAAGCAAACTAATGTAAGACTTGGCTCTCTTACTCTACCTCATTGTTTCAAAAGAAAATTAGGCAGCCTGAATTGACTTGGGACCATGGGTTGAGGAAGAGAACTTTCCCAGTAGGGCAGCACAAAGCATGCAAAGGGGCCCTTCTTAAACTGTCCTAGAACAAGCGATCTAGTCCTTCTTGAAGAGTCAAAGCAACAGCATGCACTGGAAGGTTCTGTGTATCTCCTCTGAAGGTGTCTTTTGATTGCCTATACCTAAGCATACACACAAGTAACTCTTCTGAGGGAGGGCTAGCAAAGCAATTGGCAAAATGGCAGAGAACAATCATATCTGTTTCTCAATCTCAGCAATTTTAAGATGCATAGATTTTAACTCCCAGAATTCCCCACCCATTATGGCGGACTAGGAAATTCTGGAAGTTGAAATTCACACATCTTAAAAGTTGCTGAAATTGGAAACACTGATCTAAGAATCACAATTTCCCATAAATCATTAATATGATGCTACTTCATATTACACAGAAGATTTCAGATTTCGTATTTTTTAGATAGTAGCCAGCACAGAGGTATCCCAGTAGGACCAAATGCAGTACCTACTGAACCATAGGCAACTGCTTGAGCCAACTTACAGAAGTACTGTTTACACAAAAGTAAGACCTAGACTGATTTTAAGTGTGTGCCTAATATAAGCCCTATCTCAACAATAAGTCCTAGTGAAATGAGATGGGCATGGCCAGCACAGGAGGTGGCAAGCGCGTGTGGGCTGACAATGTCTGGCAGCAGCCACAGCCTGCACAACACAGGTAAGCTGATTACCTGTCCAAGCAGCAGACAGAGGCAGAGGCATAGGAGGAAGGCAGGCAATCCAAACATGCCATGCAGGCAAGCCAAGAGTCAGGCTAGAGCAGGTGGGCAGCTGCGGGATGCTTGTCTTCATATCTTTTGGCTTGCCTGCAGCCCATGCAATGTGTCAGGATTGCCTGCCTTCTGCCCCGTACCGCTGCCTCCATCTGCTGCCAGTTACTGCCACATGAAGATGAACCTCTCGCAGCTGCCCGCCCACTCTGCCCCACCAACTCTCGGCTTTCCCATGACCTGTACAGCACGTCCGGACTGCCTGTCTCCCCTTGTGTGCATCTATTGCTGTCTGCTACTTGGACAGGGAGTCAACTCACTTCTGCTGTGCAAGCTGTATAGCCCCAGAGTACGCCAACCAAGGGGCTGGCAGGCTGCTACTGCTGGATACCATCAGTCCCCATGCGCTTACTGCCTCTTCTGCACATGCTGGAGGACAGGACATCCAGCTGGGCTGATCCCCTGCAATATGTTTTCTCCAAAATAAGCCCTGGTGCTTATTTTGGAGCCCCCCAAAACATAAGTCATATTTTTGGGGAACATGGTAACAGAGCAAAAAGAAAAGCCTACTTTCTCTGTTGCAGCATTTTTCAGTTGTGTTGGATTACCTCTCCTTTGTTTCCAGCTAACCTAATTACTAAGTCACATTTAAAAAGGATAATGGAAACTATATACAGAAAACATGAGTGATTTGGAAGACATCACATTAAAGTGGACCAAAGTTTCTCAAGCAGTTGGTTTGCAATATTCTGAATGGTTTTGAACAAACCTGGGCTGGAGGGTGTCTTACCAAACTGCTGATCTGGGTTAGGTTGCATAGGTTACAGGACCAGAAGAAGGCAGGCAGGCAGGCGCAGGCAGAATTGCCCAAGGCCTGCAGCATCATAGACTGGTCTATGGGCAAGTAGAGGAAGGCAAGCAGGTAGATCTTGGAGTTAATTTTCAGAAGAGAAGGCTTCTATTAGACATTTCACCAAGTTGCTGCACTTCCCCATTTCACTGTGGGATTCCATTTTTTCAACCAAGATAGTGCCAGTATTACTGTCTCTGCCATTTTGGGGGCCACTACAAATCGAATAGTCTTTGTGGCTCCCTGCTCTCATGCTCACTAGTTCAGTCAGGCATGTGGTGGGCATACACACATATACACACATGATTGAGCCATCAGATTGCTTGAACTTCATAGGCTGTCTCAGCTTCCTTACTCTTAGTTCTAACTTTTCTATTGTCTGCAAACCAACTAAGCAGTGGGTGCAATCCAGGTCTACCAGGGTGGTGAAAACCCCTCAGGCTCCTGATTGGGGCACTATGATGTCCATTTGGGCAGTTAAAGGAGCGATGGCTCCATTTATCATCAGGTCATCCTCCTCCTTGCTGTCACTTTCATAGAAGACCAGGCTGGGCTTGACGGGGGTGGTGGTTGGAGTTCCCTCCCCATTGCTGGATTGTGGAGAGATGTCCACAACCTGATGCACCACCCATGTTTTCTCTTTCACTTTCTTTGGCACTTTCTTGATCTTCACTTTGCTTAGGACTTTGGGCTGCCGCTGGTTGTGGTTTTGGGCAAGTCATGGCCCGATAGCTCTCCTTCCTGTTCCAGAAACAGGCTTCCTCTGTGTGCCATGGGTTCTCCCTCAGGGCTTAGGGGCTCCCAGGGTCTTCTGTCCCAGCAAGCATCTCTCTTGACTCCTCTGGGGTCAGCTCTTAAGCCCAGCATGCCGCTTGAATTCCACCAAATCTAACTCTATTGTAGTTGCCAGTAGGTCTCAGGTATGGAGCTCATTTCTCAAGCAGGCTTCCAATTCAGCCCATTTTGGAACTGGTAGACCACAAATTGCTCCGGCCACCCTCTCAGTTTCCCATGCTAGGCCTCAGAATTCTCAGATATGTTTGGCCACTGGTCTGGCTCCCTGCCCAATAGTCCGAATTTCTGCTTCAGCCCAGTGTGTCTGCGAGGGTTCCCCAAATCTGGCCGAAAACCCTTCCAGGAAAGCACCAATGTTCCCCAACTCCAAAGTTCCTTCGTTGTGGAGGAACACACCCAGCCACAGGCTCCCCCTCCAGGCTCATGATGGTGGTGTTCACATATGTAATGTCATCAAGATAATCAGCCTTGTACTGATCCATGTGGTTCTACACTTGATTTAGGAACTGGCTAACTTCTCCAGTTTCCCATCAAACATTGCTGTATGAGGAGGGAGTTCTCAATTGTGCCCACCACCTGTGGATCACTTTTGCTTGAAGTCTTGTGGTACCCTGAGGCATTTTGGGTTGTCTCAGGGTCACCTGAGGAGGGATGGTTGTTCCTTGAGGACTCACAGTTCCTTTGATTGCTGGTCCAGTCATCACAGGTTGGGACCAGGACAGCAAGAGGCCCATGGAGGTATGGCCTTGGCCAGCTTGGCAGGCTGACGTTGCTCCACGTACTTCCATCTTGATGAACCTCTCAACAGCTCCACCAAAGGGCTGTACCATGCCGTCAGATACTTCCAGTCCACCGGTTTCTCCCAATTCATGGTTTTCTTGGCTTTCCATGTCAACCCCCAGGTCATGGCCATCCCCAATGGAATCAGTGGGAACTCCACCTTGGCGGCCTTTCTCACTTTATCCTGCCATGGTTCCTTCAGTTTGAGGAGGGCCCTCCGGTTGCAGCTCCTTCCTGTCACACTGGTAATTGCTCAATTTGCTCCACTTGTCCTTTGTATTGATTCAAAACCACTTGCATCCATGTCTACCAGAGGCCCTCCTAGTGCGTCTTTTGAAGGGGCTGCTCCAGCATTTTCTGCCATCACTGCCTTCCGCTCCGCGCCAGACATAATCCTTCTTTTTCCACCACAGCACTCTCAGAGATGACTGAATAGGCTGCTCTGGGTTTGATGAGTGAGAGTTGATTTAATGTAAATGGTTCAACTAATGAACCCAAGAAAAGTAGATGCTCTCAAGGATCCCAAAAGAAAAACTTTATTAGATACACCATTTTGGCACTGAAGAATCAAAACAACAATAGTTTCTCCTTTTCCCCAACCCAAGTTGGTCACCTTGTCCAATTATGAATTGTCCGTTTGAGAACAGTTCATTTCTCTGTCAGAAACCTGCATCAGTCTCTGGAGTGTCTGCATTCTTTTTACCCTTCCCTCCCTGCTTTGGCAAGCTGAATAGCAGTAATACCTAAATGTTTCAAAAGCAGTTCAACCTAAGAACACTAGCCTGTGGGTTAGGCATTTGACCAAAACCACAAAACGCGTGGTTGAGTATTTTTATTATTTCTATATTTCTGTACCTTATCTGTTGTGTGCCAGCTTCCTCTTAGGTTCCTCTCTGTAACCAAGTAAAAGCAAATAATCATGTAAATATCTGCTTTACACTGTGTTCATGGTTCTTCCATCTTCATTCAGCTGAATAAATTGGCTGATAAGCATGTGGCTTATCAAGACAAATCCAGACTCCATCTTTTCTTTTTTACAGAGTCACACCTGAACCCCTGCATAATATTTCTGGCACCACAATCCCCAGCTGTGCAGATTCCCAGGCTATGCTAGACATTTTTCTTACAGCCGAGGAGAGGTGTCTGGTAGCCACTGCTGCCAAAAAACTTGCTGAGGAGAAAAAGTTTCTTTTTCCTGACACCAAACCTAGGTGGTCTATCATGGTAACCCAGATAATGACCCCGTGATAGAATTTCAGGACCTAGTTGTTACTGTTTTACAAACCGCCATTCGTAAATAGAAAAAATGAGGCAAGATTTATGATGTCTATCAGCTTTCCTCTGAAAATCCAAATGACTTCCTTGAGCATCTTTATCAGGCCTTTCGGAAGTACAGTGACTTAAATCTGGAGGCTCTGAGAACCACTACCTGGTGAATTTGCTTTTTATTGGTCAAAGCGCCCAATAGCAGACAAAAGCTGCAAGAAAGAAAGGCTGGTTGGCTATGCTGTGGTCACTTTGGACTCCTTGCCAACAACTGGTCATTTGCATTCTTTTAGAGTCACTGAAGCCAAGTGGAAGCTAATATGAATCATCAATGCAAATACTCCCTTAACTCCCACAGCATTCCTTCAAACCTCCAGCACTCTTCCCATCCCAAATGCCCCTCCCCCTGTTTATGGCATTTGCTAGCGAGCTTCAAAGAAAGTGAAGATAATCATCTGACACCATCATTTGCTCAACAACAATTCAGAAGTATCAAGACAGCAGAATCGTACAGATCTGTAATACATTACTGAAGATTTTTGCCTGCTGTGTTCAACAAGATTGCTATTCCAAGATATTAGTTCTCCTTTCAGAACACCATATGCTCATACTCATTAAAATCTATGTTCAGTATGTGGCAATGATCGTGTTCAACCACTGTTCAAATACGGCTGCTTCTCCCAGTGGATCTATTAAAGGCTGACATACCAAGTATTTATGAGCCATAAACTGCTTGCTTCAAATAGAGATTCATCAGGCATGCCTGGAAGATACTGACTGAGATGGAGTGGCTGCAGATAGGGGGAGGAGAGTAAGGGAAGAGATAAAGGGTTGCAAATGGCTTATTTTAAGAGCAGCAGCTGCATTGACCAGTTGCTTACTTACTTCCCACTATTGTCTTTCCATTATTCAGACTTTTGTCAGCTGGAGTTAAAACAAATAGAAGCTGTTGAAATCACCTGCAATGTCACCACTTTATGCCTGCTTGCCAGGAGAACAGCACTGAAATGAAGCAGCAGTGGAAGGGAACTCCATTGTTTAAAGGTGGTGATAAACTGGTGACGACTCTATGATGATTTGTATGTATAGCTTACAGAACATCATGTGGTTTACTTAAGACCCAGAAAAGTTCATGGGGTTTAACCCATAGATAACTGGTCACAGAATTCGGAGTGTTTTCAAAGTAACGAACTGACTTCTATCAATGCAGATGATTTACAAGCCATGAAGGTGAGGAAACTTTTACACTGCAAAATATGTTATTGGAAAGTAGAAACACCTAATCTCATGGACCAATTTATCAGATTGCCACTGCCTGTATAAAATTTATTTAGAATTTAGACATTAACACAATTATCCTAATCATTACTTGTACATTTTGGAAAATGTAAAAATTAGAATAAAATCCTCTAACACAGATTTCTATGTTAAGAGCTATAACTCTTATTGTATTTTATATTTTACTTGTGTAACTGTAGTATTAAAAAAGATTTTTAGCTACTACCGAGGCAAAGCTGACCCAACTCAAAAGTCAATTAGCTGCTGCTTGACGTTCCAAGAATAATTTTCTCAGCTATGTAACCTATGTACCTTGGAAATGAGAAAGGCTGCTTCGATACATAGCATTTGGCAGTTCATCTAATTCAGGAGTGGGGAATCATGGCCCCTTTGTGACTTGTGGAGTTCAACTCCCAGAATTCCTGAGTCAGCCATGCTGGCTCAGGAATTATGGGAGTTGAAGTCATAACAGGGCCATCATTCCCCACCTTTGATTGAAATATTCCCTGTAGTCCATTACTCACAAGCCTTAATTGCTCATTAGGAGCAATTTATTTACATTTATTATAAACAATAGTTACTTGTGAGGAGGGAAATAACCATAATCAGCACTCTAATTTTATATGTCTTGCAATAATGGACCAGCTGTCAAGGGTAAGTCTGCTCTGCTTCACTACCCAGTCAGATAACCGTCCAGTTTTTAACGGGAAAAAACTGCCAGATCACACCTGGAAGGAGCTTATTTCTAATTTTTACAAGATAGCTGAAGTGTTTTTTTTCTTCCTTAATGAAGAGACTGTCAGGTCAACCAGGTGTCCTGCCATTCTATTAGCATGCTTTGGATGCTTTTGCCTGGACGCTTGGGAATTAGGAAGGGGGAATGTCTTTGGAAATAGGACAGACTTCCTCCCAGCCGGTTCTAGCCTGGTTCCAAGGCCATCGTGCCCTGAGAGTGTTCTGTTATCTAATTCACACCTCAGCATTCTCAAAACATCTTCTTGGCATTACATTGGCTGCCAGTGGACTGGTCAAAGGGGTTGGATTTGGCTAATGAAAGAATTGCTTTATGCTTTGCGCAGGATCTTCTTCATTCTGCCTGACTTTTTACTGTAACCACTTTCTCTCAGTAAAAGTTCTTTTGATTCAACTCAATGGATTCAAGAGTTTTACTTTCCTGAGGGACCAGCTGAGGCACGTCCTTACAGCAACACATCCCATATGGCCATGCAATATACTTTCGTATCTACTGTGCCGATGTTAATATGGGCAAATATCTGATTAGATTGGGAATAAATAGCAATGGAGAAAAGGAACTTTTGGGAGAAATAAAACTTACAGGGAAAATATCAATGGGAGATTTAGGTTAGGTCAAATGGCAAAAAAAATAATCGGGAGTCTGATAGCATCTTTTCCAACTAACTAGTTTTATGAAAAGACATAGGCTTTCATGAGCTGTAGCTTATGTCATCAGACCCACAAAATGGCTAGACTGATTTTAGATTTAAACTGGGATGAGGTGGGAGAAGGGGAAATGTGATTATGCATATTACACATAACAGAGTTTATAGAATTTGGAAAGCATTATGAGTATCAAACATACAGGAGAGGACGGACCAACTTTTGGGAATGTAAGCCACACTTTTCTTTGTAAATCTGATGCCATAATAGGTACTTCTGGAAGATACATACACATGGGAGTTACCAGAATTGTCCTGCTCGCTTTTCCTTACAGGAAAGTTTGAAGAAACATTCTAGAAGTTGGTGCCTTCAATTTGCAAGGAATACAACTCTATCTCAATCAGCAAGGCTACTGGGCATTTTAAACATGAATTTGTGTTAAGGGCAGATGAGAATATGAAAGAAAGCCAATGAATAATTACATCACGTTGTCTAACTGAAGTGAATACATTGGCCAGTTACTGGAAAAGGCCAATATGTACTTGGAATGGTCAATTGTAAAAGGAAATAAGACTGCCAAAAACAATAGCTAGACACCATCAAAGCCACACCACCCAGAGCATAAAACAACCGAAAGAAACCATACAAGATTAGAAAATGTGGAAAGAGCTGGTCCATAGAATTGCTGAGAATTGGACATTGTATTGTACAGAAGCATCATCATCTGAATACAGAACAAACTGCGGTAGCAATTTGAAAGAAAAATACACATGCAATATCTGAAGTGAGGTGCAGAAAGTCTTTTATGCATATTTTCCTATGTCAAACTAAGGGACAGAACTTGCTTTAACAGAATCTTGCCATTCTGATTTAATTCACTGTCCAAGTCTCCATTTGATCTGAAATACTTCTCTCCTTCCCTCACCAAACTTAACTTTTCAAGCTGCATGCCTGGGAAGGTTAAGTCACCACAAAAATATTTTTTTCCTCTTTTAAAGAAGATAAACTGTCAAGGCCTTTCCTAGTTCTATTCACTGACTCATAGTGCATATAACAAACACAAGAAAAATCACTGCCTTATTTAGCTGTATAACTTTGTTTTGAATGTTAAACTGGCTAGCTACACAGTCTAAAAAAAACCCTAAAGAATATTATCTTGCATCATATACAAACACTAGAAAATTATTTGATGGGTGTGCGTTTATACGTCTTTGAAATAAATGCAACAAGTTTATAACATCTGATGACACTACCAGACTTGAAAACAAACAAGTTGCAGATCTCCTTTCTATTAACATGAACTCTTTTTTTCTAGCAAATGCTCCATTGCTTCTTTTGCACTTTCAATACCAATAGATTGGATGGCTGGCTATACACAATTTTGTAAGTATGCCTACATCCCTATTATTGTGTGTCATGAAATTTTCATAAATATCTATTTCAGATTCTGCTGAGACCTGCCATGTCAAAGGTTCTTAAAAGAAGAGAAATGTAGTGTTGGAAGAAATGTCCATCTGGGTTCAGTTCCAAGTGGGAAGAAAAGACACCGGGAACATGGAGACTAGTTGGAAGGATGGTTTAATGGTGGACAGGACCACATGGTTTGAGATCCTGGGTAGCTGACTACATGGAGTGGAGAGTGAAATATATTTATACCCTTTCTTGGGCTTTGAACTTGCTTCCTGT
>JANHFN010008786.1:108036-121241 GCA_032468175.1 Toxicocalamus goodenoughensis | reverse complement strand
TCCTGGGTAGCTGACTACATGGAGTGGAGAGTGAAATATATTTATACCCTTTCTTGGGCTTTGAACTTGCTTCCTGTTCCTGTGAAAGAAATGTATTCTGATTGGTTGTAAGGCTCCCCTGGGGCCATGCAGCGGTAACTTTGTAGGTTGTCTTGAGTCCCAAGCTTGGTTGAATCTTGCAGGGAGCTATGGGGAACTGCTTGGCCTTTAAAACTTGTTTCTCCTTTTCTCATCCAGGGAAATATAATATTCTGCCTTTTAATATTTCCTAGAATATTTCATTGTTCTAGGAGAGGGGTGGGTACTAACTTTCTACAATAGTCAGTTCTGTTTTCTGGGAGAACATAAAATAAAAAAAATATTTACCGTACCACACAATTGGATTGATTTAATGCTTTTTTTGCATTTTTAAGACCATCCTAGGAGTTCCAGTTGGTTGAACTAAATAATTAGATAACATGTAACTAGATAACACTGCTCATCATTTTATTCTTAATTCTACAAGGCTGAGTTGCAAATAGCTTGATTTACACATTACCCTAGGCTATCATCTTCACCATGGTCTGTTGTAACCACTGTGCTTCTTGACATCTTACATTAGCCCATAAACCAGACTTTACAACTACATCATCATTATGGTTGAACATATATAGAAATCCTGTAACCAGGATTACTAGTTTACTGAATGATTGATCTGGCCTTTTAAGCTGCATTGCACGATGGGACTTTAATTTTAACAGCACACTATAAATTCCTTCATGATATTTCAGTGGGCAGTTTGGACACTATATATAGTGATTGTAGAGTTCACAATCCTGTTTTCTCTGATTTCTGCCCTCAGGAAGCTGGCTAGGTTAAAAAAAATGAAATATTTTGGCTTTCTAGGCTGAGGTAGAAAACACAAACAGGAAATGAGGGTTTCCCCTTCAATTGTTAATCAGCCCACAGTCCCAAAACTCAATTCAAAAAATTCAAAGTGCCCAAGGGAAGGAGAAATTCTGTTTATCTCTTATCCAAGACCAAGTCACACATTTAAAATACAGTAAGAATTAATTCTTACATATATGAGGAAAAACCCCTATAAGCAATTAATTGGAGGTATCAAAACATTTCTGTAAGGTACAATTTTGCTATTGCCTTGGAAATACCTCAATATCCAGAGAGTAGAGTCTATCTGGCACAACAGGTAGTTGTATGGGTTTTGATTGCCAATGAGAATGTAGTGGGCATTTTAGAAGGACGTGTGAAACAGTCACAATTTCCATAGTAAGTACGTATGCCAATTAAGTACATACCCAATCTTCATAAGGAAATTTGTCATATTAACCAGCTATCACTTAATAGGAAGAGCACCTATACAGGTTAAGCAGAAGACACTTCAATGTGGGGGACACACAGAATCCTCTGGATGAAATTGAGGAGCGTCCAAGAGAAAATGTCGTTTGTAAGGCACATAGGGGGGAAAAGTCCGACCAGCCAGCCTGGCTAGTCAAGCGGCCGCAGCAAGAGCCTTCAGCGGCGGTTGGTTAGGAAGGGTGGTTTTCTTCATCTCCTCCCCCTTCGTTGTACGCGCGGCGGAGCCAAACTGGGCGTCGTTCCTTCAGCCCCGCCCTTCCCTTCTCCCACCCCCTCATCGAGCTAGCTACGAAATGGGAACAAGACGTGGGTTTAGTGGGGACAGTTATGGGCGAGGTGCGCGCTTGTGCAATACACAGGACGCATTGATGTTTTTCAAGGGCGGCATGATCAGAAGAAAAGTGTAACCTTTGTGACTGAGCAAATAAAGGAGCCGATCACCTCCTCCAGGTTTTTATGACCCCAAACCCCAATGACAGAATTAAAGAGCCTCCGTTCTTGGCTCAAAGTTGCGCTTTTCTCTGTCGCTTTCTAAAGGAGCCTTAAGCAGAACTGCCTTCCTTCCGGAGTACTTGACTCACAGAGGCTGACTTTTGCCCCGTGGATTTGGGGACCTGAGCATATGCAATTAAAACATGTTTTTTTTTCGGGGAAGGAGCGGAAGGAAAACTTGGCCAAGCGCTGCCACAGATCTACCACACCCATCTCCAGATTCAATTTGTTTCAAGCAAAAGCCCTTTCCCCGCCGAATCTGGCTTGCAAAGAGCTTTCACAAGCGACGAGACCAGGAATCTGAGGAGGGGGAATTAAAGAGGTTAAACCCCGTTACAAGGAAATATTTCACACTTCAAAGTATTTCCAAGCTGCCATTGCTGACGACCCAAAACATTGGATTCGAGGGGATGGGCTTGGCGCAGGCTTGCCTAAGCAAGCCCAGAGGCCATGTCGGCACTCGCAGTATATATAATTGGCAACATTTTTTCCTGCCCTGGGCTTAAAACTCCACCTCTTCTCAACTCCATGAGTAAGACAGGCTTGAGTCATTCTAAATTGTTTTGAGGTTAAAGTAGCGTTTCCCTGCTAAACGTTTGCTGTATTTTAAAGCTATTTACCCATGTAGTGTGCTTGTATTACTTTTATCCTTCTCATTTTTCCTACTACCTTCTATTGGTATCTTATGAATGATCACTTGTTTGTATCTTATGATTGTAACTATAATTTATGATCAATGACTTATCACTTGGTTGTTTGTATGTACACACTTGAGCTTATGCATCGGAGACAAATTTCTTGTGTGTCCAATCGCCAATAAAGAATATTTCTATTCTAAAGCCAGCGAGAGCTCCAAATCACGTTGCTAAGGCACCACAAGCGAGGTCAATTCAGGTGGTTAGCAGCGGGAGGGGGCAGAGAGATACTTATTGGTTTCAGGATGAGATGAAGCTGCCTCCTCCGTTTGGCCAGTCTATTGTCTCCCCAGGGAGCTGCAAGCCTTAAGTCACTGCCTGATTTTGCTGGCGTGCTTAGCTGGGAGTACAGGAAGTGCTTTATAGATTTTGCCGCGTGGTGCGTAGTTCAAATAGCAAACCAATGGAACGGTGTGGCAATTCCCTGTCCCTGACCTGCAGAACAAAGCACGCAAGGCATCTGCAAATCAGCATGTATTGGCTACCTCAAAAAAAAAAAAAAGGCGAGATACCCTAAGGAAAAGTGCTGCCTATGACTCAGCTCCTTTTGTGACTCAGTGACAAAATGGGGTTGAAGACAGGAAACAGATCACAATCCTGCAGTAAGTCTCAACCTGCTGCTGCTGTGTTGTAATTGGTGGACATTTTGCTTACGGGCGGATCACGTACAAAAGGGGGAGCCTGTATGTCACACACCCCTTTTTTTCAGTTTCATTCGGTAACAAGGAAAGGCCTCTATATAGCATGGCGCCTACTGCCATCTGCTGAGCATGGTGTAGAATGACGTTCACAAGCCTATTGGCGTTTTAAAACGTCATCTGGGCTTCATTATGCTGAAATTGGAGATAAATACGAAATACTTCGAGTCGAAGTTGGCAGAAAAATCGCGTGAAAGAGGGCCTTGAAACTCATCTTTATTTCCTTTGTGAATGCAAGGATTATTATGCCTCTACGGACCTGCAGAAGAAATACTTTGCAATTCAGCCCTGGGAAGCACGTCAGGCAAGTCAGTCTGGATTTCTTAATAAATATTGTCCTTTGGCACACACTTAAAGGAAGCGAAGACTGGTATTGCTAAAGGAAAAAAGCAAGCTGAGTCAATGTACAGAACACTCATGTTCTCAGAATATTTCCCAGTAACGAGTACAGCATGAATTGTGCAGAAATCTCTCAGAGGGAAAAAAACTCAAGAACTACAGTATTGATTATAATGGATTCTGCAATTGTCTTCCAGTCTGCAGAGGAGAAAAACGCATTTTCTGCAAGACTCCCTGGAGAGGAGACCTAGTAAGTGAAAATCATAGGTTTGAAAATCATAGGCTTGAAAATGGATTAAAGTTCATGGGGGATAATAAATTAGAGGGATGAAGCCCCAAAGAAGATTGGGTACCAAATAATACTGTAATTACAATAGCACAACAATGAAACTGCATGTGCAAAATTTTTAAGGTAATCAGAAGAGAATTCAGTAGAAACTGTTCTTTAGCCAGCTTGATCCACTATAAATGAACTATGAGTTAAGTTGTATTATTCAGAGCAGATTCTTGAATTTGTGCTATGAAGGTGATAATCCCATTTGACATTTTATGAGATTTTTTTGTTTCAGTGAGAATTATTTACTGGTTTTGAATTATGTACTGCTGCACATATTTATTTTAAAAGAGCCTTTATCAAAATTTTAAATTACCTTTTAAAAACACATTGGCACATCTTGATTATTACTACTTTGGATGCTAAAAAAAATTATTAAGCATATTTATATACAATTCATAGTGACTCCAGGAGCACACAACATTATTACAACCACAATTGAGCCCAACATTTTTGTTACTAAGCAAAATAATTGTTGAGTTGTGTCTCGTTTTATGACCTTTTTGCCACAGTTAATAAATCACTGCAATTGTTAAGTGAATCTGTTTCTCCCATTAACTTTGCTTGTTGGATGCCATCTGGGAATGTTACAAATGGTGATCACATGATTCCAGGACAATAGAACAATCATAAATACATGTTAATTAATAAGCACCGGAATTTTGATCATGGGACTATGGGGATGTTGCAAAAATTATAAGTATGAAAAACAGTGATGTCACATTTTTGAATGCTGTTGTAACTTTGATCACTAGATAAATGGTTGTAAGTCAAAAACTACCTGCATTTGAATAGGCTGATACCTATTATAGGTAACACCTTTAGGGAATTAGTTTTCCCAAACATGTTTACTTTCTATGTGGAAGGTATATTTCAATGATATGAAATCCTAGATGTTGGGTTCTTAAAGTATAAGGCTTATTTAAAGAGGTTCAGTCAATTTCAAATTGTACCAGTGGTGAAAATATTGCTTTTCCTCTTAAAACTGTTGAAGGTTTTTTTTTAAATCTCATGATGAAAATACTTTATTGCCATGTTGTAAATTCAGCAAAGACTGGAAGTTATCCTTCCAATATTCTTCTTGTGGGCAAATTTTTTTTAAAATAATTTTTATTTTTTAAGACAAACATACATATACAAAATATAAAAACATAAAACCTTCTTCCATTTTATATACATACAGTGTGTGTTAGTTGGTTACAAATCTTTTGTGCTATTTTCATTACTCACAGTTTATATCAATTTTCACATTGTGAAACTAACATGTTTATATATTTATCAGTTATTAATCATGATTAAACTATACCATCATTTTATATGAGATATTCCAAATTTTATCTTAAATTTTATGTTATACTTTCAACCAATGGTTATTTATGTCTATATTATGTTTTATATCAATCTATTAAATTTCTATCACAGAATTATCTAGTCAATTACATTACCATGTTTTTTGTCCAACCATTGATAAAACAAATCCCATATCATATAAAATTGTTTATCTTCTTGTTCTTTAATTTCAAATGTCAATTTACTCATTTCAGCATAGTCCATAATTTTCTTAATAACTTCCTCCTGCATCGGTTTTATCATTTTTCTAATTCTTAGCAAATACAATTCTAGCCGCTGTTAAAACATTTACAATCAAATATTTCAGCTCTTTGTTGTATATTTCTAGTATAATTCCCAATAAAAGATCTCTGGTTTAAAGTCTATATGTTGTTTTATCATTTTTTCCAGCCATGTGTGGATTTTGGAAAACAATGGACAAGTCTGAAAATCTTCTATTTCAAATTAGTATAGAAAAATAGCAGATTTGTTTTGGAAACACCCGATGTCACAGATGTATAAAAAATTTTCTAGGCAAGAATATTTGTGTTTCTTTGCTTTATCTTTTTCACTGAAACACAGAATGTACCTGAAGGGAATAGTAATAATAAATAAAGAGATAGCATTAAGTAGAGAGTTACTCTATAGGCATTTGTTATCTTGCTGTTGCAAAAAGATTTCCTTAATTGTTGTAAAACAATTATAAACACATGCCTGCAATCAGTTACATCCCTCTTCTATTAAGACACATGATTGCCCCATCTACATCAGTCTGAATCCATCTGTTTTCCTGGATTGATACATTTCACCCCAGCACCACCCAATGGGAATGAAATGTACCTCTGGGAATGTAAGGTACCTCCATTCCACACCTTTGAAGTATGCTGTTAATTAGCTTCCTTAAGTGGTCAATTGTGATCAATTAGATCAGTGACAGTCAACCTGGTCCCTACTGCCCACTAGTGGGCGTTCCAGCTTTCATGGTGGGCGGTAGGGTTTTTGTCCCCTACTTTATAAATCACCATTACTGTGGAACCAGTGGGTGGTTAAAATTTTTTACTACTAACGGAGATACAAAAGTGGGCAGTAGGTATAAAAAGGTTGACTACCCCTGAATTAGATGGACAATAGGAAGAGATAATGAAAGGTAAACATTGCTGGAGAGAGATTTGTCTTTTGCAGGAAGGATGTAAATCTAAGTTAGAGAGTTTTACAATGCAGTTACTCTATTTCTAAGAATCTTAAAGGTATAAGAAGGAGAGGGCATCTTTCTGTATTTTGTAGAATTTTCCTCCCATGTCTCTTGTGATGTGCTAGGAACTTCTTACCCAGATCTTTAACTTTGATCACAGAATAAAAGTCTGCTTTCTTTGATTTGCAAGTCTCTGTTTAAGTCTTTGTTTTGGTTCATTTTTGACTTAAGCCTTACAGAACTTTTGCATTTGTTTTTCAAAATTAGGTTGCATTCTCCACATTTCTTAGTGGAAAGAAGCCTCAGTCTAAAGCATGGGTATGAAACTCACTGAGTCACGTTGCTGTCAGATGTTTTGTGACTTTTTCCCTTTGCAGAGCTGAGGTGGGCATGGCCTGTATGTGACCCATCTGACCCATGGGCTGCCAGTTTGACACCCCTTTTCTAAAGCAATACTGCAGGGAAAATTATTCTTGTAGGAATGAAAGGGGATGTAAATACCTTATAATTCTGCTTTGATAGGCTAGTAGAACATTTTAGAGATAATTAATGTACCTTCAGCAGACACCACATGTACTACTACTACAAAGGGGCCCAGAGAGAACCACTGAATTCTAAGCATATTCTAGCTTCATCCATATGACTTTTGCTCTCCTTTCTCTTGTCTTTTGCTGGAGAAAGTTTTAATATTCCAAAATTTGAGTTTCAACATCTTTTTGTGTCGTGGTGACCAAAAGTGGATGCAGTATTTCCTGGTGTGGTCCTACCAATGCAGTATAAAGCAGTACTAAAATTTGATCTAATCTTCATATTGTGTCTCTGTTGATGCAGCCTAGGACTGCATTGGCTTTTTTTGGCAATTGCAGCACAATTCTGGCTCATACATAAGTGGTTGTCCACTAGGAAGCTTAGATCCCACTCACAGTTACTGCTCTTGAGCCAAGTGACACCTACTTAAGGGGGGTCCAGATGAGGTCATGTTACTATTGTAATTCTCTTATTCTCCCTTGGTTTCTTCATTTTCTTCAGGAACCAGAAGAAAAACATATCCAATCTACTAAAAGGGGGGGGGGACACCAAGTCAAGTCAAGGTCTACCCAAAATCTCATTTCCAATATCTCATACACGCCCATGCCAGAACTTCAACAAATCTATTCTGGCCCCAGTGCTTGGGTGTTCTAAAGGGAACAAATCTAGAGAAACATTCCTAAACTATTTGGCTCCTGAGATTTTTTTAAAAATCATAATTTGTATGGAAGAAAAGAGGGAAGACAAAAAAAGAAATGCTGAGCACTGTAGCAGTGAAAGAAAATAAATTATTTCAAAATTAAGACTGTCCTTTCACAGTGAACTAATCCAAAACAGGTATTGCAGAAATTAAACTCTCAAAGATATGCCTTTTCATTTGGGGCCTTGAGGGAATTTCATTAACTAGTTTCTAGAAACAGCAAATGTGCCTCATGATGAATCTTCTGTCAGGTTCTTGGCAAGAATTCAAATTGCTTTCAAGGAAATTAATGGGCGGAAAACTTATAATAGTGGATGACGAACCAAAATGGTTGGTTTAAGAGCTCCAGGCCTTTGGTTTGGAAATGCTTATTTGAATATTACAAAAGAAAACTGCTGACAAATTACTCAGTGCAGTCTGTGGTTATTCAAATTCTGTTGGAGCATAGATGATCTTCTTCCTATCAGCATGATTTCCAGACAAAATAAGGAGCAATAATGAGTAGCGAATGAATTGGCTTATAGTTTCCTAGTGTGACAATGTAGAGATTGCTTCTTTTCTAACTTGAAGGTGATTCATCTATTTCCATTGTTCTTGTCTTAACCTGAGGGACTTAACAGTTGAAGGATGTGACTATGACCATGCTAGTTAGGAATATTGGGAGCTGGAGAAGAAATGTTGGAAACCATTATAATTTGTAGTAATGTCCAGAGAAATGGCCCTTGACTGGAACAGTAGCAAACTAGTAAATTAGTTGTTAAGATAGGTGACCTTACAAATGGAATAAATGAATGGATAGATAAATAAACGAATCTAAGGAGTAGAGCAGTGGTGGCTAACCTTTTTGGACTCCTGTACCAAAAATAGCACGCACACTTGCGCTTGTGTGCTTGTGCGCCAGCACCCAGAAGGCAATGCACGTGAGGCCCTCCACGCCACTGCGTGTCTCTGTGCATGCACTTGAGACCCCTCACGCACACCTCTGCGCATGCGCACGCATCTCCGATAAGCCCCCCCACATGCATGCCAGATACCTGACAATCAGCTGGCGGGTGACACGTGCACATGCACAGTGGGGCTTTTCTGGGCGACCTCTCATGTGCCGGCAGAAGTGGCTCTGCGTGCCACTTCTGGCATGCGTGCCATAGGTTCATCATCACGGGAGTAGGCTTGAAATCATAGCTGTACTTAGGAATCAAGGCAATAAGATAATTTAGTTGTTACTCCAAAAAACCATAAGCTGAACATGAAAGCAATAATCCTTTCTGTTTCTTGCTCTTTTGCAACCGATGCCCAGAGGCCCAATTGGCTGTGATCGTGTATCCATAATAATCTTATGAGAAGCTGGCACTGAACACTTTATTTGAAGTTCTTTTCATCTAAGCTAGTGACTTATCAGAACACTTCACATTCTTTTTCATCTTTCCTTAAGGTCTGCTAAGAATCAGCTTCAGATGGCAACATAAAAAAGGTGTTTTCCAGGTAATTCTGGTATTTCATACGGAGTGCTGCTATTGTAAACCGGTAGTCAAGATGTTCACCATAATTCTCCAGCCCCATCCTATGGTTTGTCACTGTAGAAGAGTCAACAACTAAGAAAATTGCAGGTACCTGTGCTGCCTTCTACCCTCCTATCTGATCCTTCTCCCCAGCATTAGCAGGGCGAAATTGATTATAAAATCTGCAATCTTGAAACAGATGGTGGAGGAGACAAGTGTGTTTTGCAAACTTTGCAGCAGACACCACAACCGAAAAAAAGCAGCCAAATATAGGAAGCGTGTTTTTTTTCACGGAAATAGAAGGATCCGGAAGAAAAAGAAGTGTCAAAGCAAAACAAAACAACGAAACACACTATTGGGAAGGTGCCAATACTTTACATGTTGTCCATTAATAAAGATGAAAATAAACAACCACAACCTGGATGACTGAGAATCTCTACCGACACATAGTAGCAATAGTATACTTACAGCAGAAATTGTATGATATAGCATAGAAGAATAAGTAATAGTATGTGGTGTAATAATAGAATACAGTAAAGATAACATTGTATAGTATAAATAATAATAGACATTATGGATAGAATGTAGTATAAGACAATAGACATAGAAAAGCTTGTGCATATAAGGTTTGTATGTTTCATTTTTGTGTCTTGGATATTTTTTCAAAATAAAACATCTCCCCAACACCTACAGGGAGATAAAAAAATCCAATTGTCTAGGGCAAGGGTCCCCAACCTCCAGGCTGTGGCCTAGAACCGGGCTGCACAAGCAGGCAAGTGTGTGCATGCATGCAGCTCCACTTGCACAAGCAGCAGGTGAGCATGTGCGCATTTGAGTGTCTGGCATGTGTGCACACATGCCACCTGTGCAAATGGAGCTGCATATGCGTTCACCGGCTGTTCACATGTAACTATCTCCTGTCCCCCCTCCCTGCTGCCATTGGTCCACAAAGCCAGAAAAGGTTAGGGACTGCTGGTCTAGGGTCCTGTGGTTTTGCTGCATCTTTTCGGATTGAGTCAAATTGACTAAAAAAATCCCACCTCTGACAATCACAAATGTATTGAGAAGAAAATGTGTAAATTCATTCTAATTAAATAGTTCTATTTTAAAATGT
Organism: Toxicocalamus goodenoughensis; assembly: GCA_032468175.1. Lineage (NCBI taxonomy): Eukaryota > Metazoa > Chordata > Lepidosauria > Squamata > Elapidae > Toxicocalamus > Toxicocalamus goodenoughensis. The sequence goes on along the minus strand of JANHFN010008786.1, from coordinate 110,965 downwards.
AATTGCAGCAGTACAGTAGTACAAGTGCTGAACCTTGAACTTTTACTGACAAATATTTAAAACACCTGGAGATAGAATAATATTGGTGACAGGGACTCTAGGTAATATTTTCCTCAGGCTTTAAATTAGAAAGAACTATGGATAATGTTAAAAGGCCTGAAAATATCCTTAGAATTGACAGCCATTAAATATGTATCTGCAGGCTATTTTTCAAAGATGAATTGTATTATTCAAGTACCTTGTCTGAGATAATTAATAGTACATTCCTCAGCTTCTTTTACATGTCTTTTGCAGATTGATAAGAAGAAGAGGAAAAGCCCCGAAACAGATATTTAGAAGGATGCAGAAGAAAGAAAAGAGCTGCATCATCATTTTAAAAATTATTTATAGAAGTTCTTTAGGACATATTTGCATTAATGACAGAACCAATGTTGCCTGGTCAGTGTTTCTCAACCTTGGCAATTTTAAGATGGGTGAACAACATTACCCAGAATTCCCCAGCAAAGTCCACTGAATTTAAAAGTTGTCAAGGTTGAGAAAGATTGCCTTAAGCTATTGGAATAAGAATGGGTAAATCATGGTTCCTGTTTCCTCTCAGCCACAGAAATTGGTGGATGAGATTGGGCTGGTCACTATCTCATAGCCCAGCCTACCTCACAGGATTCTTGGGAAGAAATGTTGTAGGAGGGAGTCTCACCTATACTGGTTCAAAATTTTGGAGGGGAGATATAAATCTAACAAACAGACAAATCATAATCTTATCATTTTCAAAAATGGAAGATAGTGATTGGCATACAGGTTTACCCATTGCCCAGTTCATTTTCATACTGCAAAAGTCCACCAACGTGACTTGATTCAGTGGTGATACCCACATTTTCTTGCCATTTTATTCAGCAAATGACATGAGCTGTGAATAAAGTCCAGTAATACTTAATGTTAGTCATAGTAAGCTTCAAATATATTCTTGCTTTAGAGAAGTGTGATCTCTAATGGCTAATCATTTTAAAAGCTCACTTCCTTCTACTATAGTATTATTAACAATGGCATTAGATTTCTTATAGTCAATCTGAAAACAGAATTTATTAAAGAAGTTGCAAATAAGCTCTTTCAATAGCAGGAGGTCAATTCATTCAGTGCAATGATTTAGTTATCTGATTATCTCATAAATACCATGTGGGTCTTGAAGTAACGTTCTTAAGTAAGTTCTAAACCTGCATGGGACTCTGACAAAGAAATGGAAGTAAACGTAGAAGTGAACTAAATTAAATTAATCTGACTTTATTGGAGGCTGTGAATGTTAACACCCACCCACCCCCCAATCTTTCCTACTGAAATTTTACGTCACCTTTCTGAAGGTTAGATTCAACGTTTTTGGAATTTGAAGCAGTTCTGGAATTTCATGTTATGCATTCTGATCACAGGGCCTTCAGTGGTTAATATTTTGAGTTTATTAAGACAATATTTTTGTTTATTTTTTTAAACAACATCTTGCCTAGATTTTAAAAATGACCTCTGGTATGGGAAATGGGTAATGGTAAAGGATTTAAAAAGCAGCTGGGCAGATAAAGGATATGCACTTTATAACATTTGGAAGAGTTTCACTAAAGACATTCATACCTGTTTAGCAATACGCCAATAGGTATTGCTTATCCATTTTTTTTCCTTTTTCCATTAAAGAAAGACAAATGGGGTGAAAATACCCTCAAAAATTGGACTACAGCATTGTAGGGATATTCTACGAAGGGGAAGAAAATGGACACAGCCCCAAAATTACACTTTAAGCATCTATTGTGGATATACCACAGATGTGAACTGCATCTATTGTTATCATTGTTCTGTTTAGAAGGAAGTTTTTACTTTGCTAAATTGCTTTGGATTTCTCTGTGGCCTCAATCTGAACTCTGCTCTCATTCTGACTGCCAAGGCAATGGTAGAATGTGGCCCTGAAATCTTGGAGAGTAGCTCATTAATGTGTGGGATATCCCTTGTGTATTGATGGATGGAGTGTGAGAACTTGGCTTCATATAAATTGCAAGAAGAGAATTATTACTCTTTTAGCACTAAAAATTATTCTCTGAAAGACATAGCATGATAACCCTCAATGTTATCTCTTCCTGCAGTTTCCACTTTAATTTACTAGGACATTTTATCCCCTTTCCCTGCCAAGAGTTTCTGCAAAGGACAATTACAAATGTGTTATATTTTTATTGAAGATGCTTTACATGTCTACAAAAGTAATCTGTTCAGAAGGAGATAGAGGTTGTGGGTAGTATTTTGGAAAGAGACTGTGGCGAGAGATGCATATAAGTTCTAGTTATGACATCAGAAGCAGTTTGTTCTGCATTGCTAGCAAGTTAGTGAATTATATAGTTCTCATATTGATTTTTGGCACATGGAACATGTAGGAATCAAATTCCATACTCACCAGAATTTATACTACAATGGAAAATAATATTGTTACACAGAATTATTTTCTTTTTAGGCATGCCATTGAAAGCTTTACTTTTGATTTATCTTATGTTATCCATGACTTTCTAATAGGAAAGCCAGAAAAATATAATAAAAGTCCTTAGAGCAAGTGTTTGCAAACAGATCAGATGTTTTCCCGTATCTTAAATAAATTGAGACAAACATTATATTCTCAAAAGGAGAGACTGCCTATTTAAAAAACCTTTCCTATTGGATACTGATCATTTTGTCCTATTTAAATGAAGAGAGTCAAGGTGCTTTATCTGCAATTATAAAAGAGAAAGAGACACTAAATCAGGAAAAGTTTTAGGTAATGTCCATTGATTCTATGACCATGTTTTTATTGATGGTGGAATGAATGTTTTAGAATAGAATAGTTTATTGCCAAGTGTGATTGGACACACAAGGAATTTGTCTTGGTGTAAATACTCTCAGTATACATAAAGAAAAGGTACATTCA
>JANHFN010008786.1:57177-68898 GCA_032468175.1 Toxicocalamus goodenoughensis | reverse complement strand
GGTGTCCGGTCGAGGGGCGGCTCTTGGTCGGTCCTTGGTGCAAGAGGGAGGGTCCTAAAGACAACGTTGCTGGTCAGGACTCTCGAGAAAGGGCCGCCTCGGCAATGGGGGGGACGACGACGAGGACGCTGCAGAGTCTCTTGCAAATGGTCCTGGCTGACGGGCTTCCTAGCGTGAAACTTGAGAGGAAACAAAGCCTTCGGGGGGCAGCCTTATCCCGCACAATTACGTCCCCCTCCCCCATTTTTTTTTAAAGCTGTAGGGAGAAAGTTACCCTTCTAAGATGCCCCCTCGGTTCTCTTCCCAGTGGCGTGATAAAAAGCCCCGTGATCAGGAGGGGACGGCGGTTAAGTTGGGAAATTGCTTCCCTTCTGTACTGGCGCAGGACCAAGTGATCCTTGGGGCAAATAAGCCAAACTAATTAAAATCACTGGACTATCAGAGGACGGTTCAACAATTTATGTATGTCTTCTTTGTTGCATTTTTTCATGTGGAAAATCCCTTCCCCCCCCCAAAGAGATAATCAAGCTATGCTGCTCATTTGCTGTGCTTCTGCTTTTTGTTCGGATTAAATTGAGTTTTAAAAAAGTTTTTTTACTCCTATTTGTGCAGTTAAGTGGAAAAAGGGGCCTAGGTGACATAAGATGTGTCTTAAGTGGGTAAGAGAGCAAAACAACCTTTTTAGCTGATCATGAAAACAGTCAGATTTTTTTAAAATATATTTATTTTCTTTAGCAAGATGAAAAATTGTAGACTGTTGACACAATATTTTAAAAGAACAGTATCTAAAAGCAATTTTTAATTGTAAACTCAAAGAGTAAAGAACTACCCTGATTTTTGTTTTAAAAAACAAACAAACCCATGAAGACTGTAATTAAAGATAGAGTGGGCTTTTTTTGCCCCAAGCCCATATACAGTAGATCCATTCAAAAAAGGATGTATAGTATGTACTTTTTGCTCTGTAAATGTTGCATTTTTATAGTTCTTAGTTGGATGTAATGAATATATGAATTTGTTCTGCTCTATTTTACCCAACTGCTCAAGTTGCTCTTCATAGTATTGATCGGAATATTTAGCTTTGAATTCTAAATATATATTTGAAAAGCTTTGAAGTATGTATGTGTATGTATGCATGTGTATATATGTATATACACACACACAAAAACAAACACTTATGTTTTGATATATAGTTATGACTTTGTTGTATTGTTTCAGTGATTTATTAGTAGCACAGTGAAGAAGCTTAAGGAGATACATGGTCAACAACCCCTGCCAAATTGTTCCAGTGGTAATAGGACTTATCATAGTTCAGCTTTATCATAGTTCACATAATAATTTCGAAATGCTAACAAAATATTTGTACACAATTGTTCATAATGGAAAAGGGGAATTGCTAGATGTTAGTGATCTATGGCCTCTACTATCTAGATTACTAGATAAATTTATTTATTAAAATAAATAAATAAAAAATAAAATAGATTACTGCAAAATTGCAGTTTTGAATAGCATCAATAGCATCTATATGATTATTTCTATAGATTTATTTGAATAAGACTCAAATAATATGGCCTTTTTTCAAGATTTTTAAATACAAGTATCAGCTAGACTTATACTAAGTCATGAGTATAGTTTAAAGCAGGAGTGTCAAACTGGCAGCCCATGGGCTGGATGCAGCCCCACACCCATTCCAGCTCCCCAAGGGCAAAAAAAAGTCATGATATCACGCAATGTCACATGACACGATCGAGTTTGACACCCGTGGTTTAAAGCATCACTTCTAAGACATTTTTCATAGGATTACAGCAATATAAATCTCAGTGGGGATAACATATTGTTAAAATAGTTAAACTATTCATAATTGAATTAAATAGTTGAGCATTTAGTTAATGCCACTGAAAGTAATGTGGAATATAAAAATTTAAAATATTAACATTATTCACTATTTCACTAGATATGATTACATGTAGAATAAAACAATCTACTCCAGAACTAGCAACATGGCACCCTTACATTTGATTAGCGAATTGTAATATACTTGAAAGTATCCACTTTATGTCCCTGGTCTAATTTTTGTAAATATGTTAATACTTCCTGTAATCATGGTGATACCATGGCCAATAAACTTATTTCCCCCAAAACAAGACCTATTCCAAAATTAAGCCCAAGCATGTTTTCTTCCCGTGCGCTCAATATAAACCATACCCCCACAAAATAACTTAAATGCCTGCACACCCGGCTACCTGCCCATTCTGTCTGATTGCTCGTGGTGCTGCTGACACAAGGTAAGGTGAGGTGAAAGGGTGGCAGAATGGCTTACCTCGGGGCCCTCGCAGCCAGGCCATCCACGCCCCAATAACTGCCACGCACGGCAGTACCAACACCCATGTGCAGGAAGAGCCTACTTGGCCCCGGCTCACTTCTGGTGCTGGCATGGCACCAGAGCAGGGTGCTGAGTGATGTGTTGGTGCTGTGGCCGTGAGGCAGGAGGGTGGAACTAACTTAGGGCCCTGCAACCAGGCCACCCATGCCCCGAAAACTGCCTCATCTTGTACCAGCGGCTCCAACAGCCTCATCCAGCAAGACCCGTGTGGCCGCCAGCCCACTTCTGCTTGCTCGCAGCCACAGTGGAGCAGGAGGCTGAGCGATGCACCGTTGGCATGGCCACAAGGAGAGGCAGGTGTTGGGGTGTGGATGGTCTGGCTGCTGTGGTCCTGAGGTAAGATGGTGCATGAGGTAGCTCAAACCCTTCACTTTGCCTTGTGGTCTTGGCACCAGTGCGTCACTTGGCTTCCTGCTCCGGTGCCATGCTGGTGCTGGAAAGAAGCCCAGTGGCCACACGGGGTCTTGCTGGATGGGCTGCCAGAGCTGTCACTGCAAGGTGAGGTAGGTGTTGGACTGTGGATGACTAGATGTGCCACCCTTGGTGTACCATGCTCTGGGTGACACAAAGTGAGCAGTTTGTGCAGGTACTGTAGCCCATTGAAATCTATCAGAGAACTGAAACTTTGTGAATTAGCACACATCCTGGTTTAGGTTCCTGTGCAGAGTTTGAAGCATAATATAATTTTGCCTCCCTTGTTATAGATCAGCAAGCAAGGTATATAAAACATTTCCTGAAATAAATGTATTGCCTGCTTTGAGTTCTTATGCTTCGATTCAGAACATAACTGGACCAGTAATTCTATCCTATGCCACCCATCCCAGATTTGCAGTCTTTGCAGCCAACTAGCTGGAAAGACATAAGTACATAAATACATGATGTTACTGGTTTACGCAAATGTTTACCCTTTTTTGGGTGCAAATATCTCCATTTTTTAGGTTTTAATTTGTTTTTTATGTCATTGGAAAGAATGTCATTTCTGCTACAAAACTCACCATACTTCACCTTTGGATCCAACCTTGTTTTGGTCAGAATTAAGGCCCAAAGACATGCATAATTTGGACGCATGAATGCTCTATATTAAAAAAAAGTTACCTTTACCATCAGACTGTTTGACATATAAATGAGCTAGAGGTGTAAAATTTCACAGTTCAGCTGAATCTTATTGTGCTGACCATGCTTTCAGTATATGATACTGTTAAGACATAAATCCATAAATCAGTCCTTTTGTAAAATTCTGGTATATTAATTACCGTGTACTAGTTAGTGGTGGCTAAGCCACATTTAGCAAAATTGGCAACTCCCAACACCTAGGGGGCCATTCCTGATATCAGGCAAGGTATCAGCCATGGGTTTGCAGACTTTTAAGAAAAAAAATAAAAGTCACTGTGTTATCACGGAAACAATGTGCCTACAGAGCAGCAATTAGCTTTGTTTGTCTGTAGGCAGTTCTAGTCACCTGTCTACCTGACATGGAATGAATACAAAATATTCATACGAAATTAAATACTGCCTGTTATGTTGCTGCCTCCTCCCTCTTACTTACTAGCACATAGTAAAAATACATAAGATTTCAATTTAATTTTAAAGAAAATGGATGTGCAAAGATTTCATTTAACTGAAAACAAGTTGAAGGTTGTAGAATTTAATAAATGCTTATGTAATGTTGTATAAGAATAATTTGATTATAACTTCCTTTGGAACATATTAAGCATATTCCATATCATAATAAAGTATATTAATTTTAAAATGCATACTTGGCAATATGTCTTCAGTAGTAATATAGTCTCTCTTTTTTGGCAGGTATTTAATTATGATTTACACTGAACAGTAAAGGTAACTATTTTGATCAAATGTTTCATATAGTAATAATACTCATATTTAAGTGATGAATAAATAAAACATTTGTAACAAAAATGTATTCTATGCACATCCAGATAGAAGTAGCAAAGGAAGATCAGATATTAATCTAGATGAGACAGACATAATGCAGGTTGGAAAGAGGTTTCAAATAGACTGTTTCCCAATATTTATGTTGTGATATTCAGGTTTGGGGAAAAAATCCAAAATGACTGACTGAGAAGACAACTACGAATGCAGCAAGTTCAAATGTATTTATTTATTTAATTTATATGCTACCCATCTCAAGCTTCAAGGTGACTCTGAGTGGCAGAGTAATAAAACGTATTTTATTATATAATAATGCAGATAAAAACAATTATATATATTAAAATTACAAAATCAAAGATAAATGTGTGTAATGTATGAACATGAACATTAATACATAGTAGTATTAGGCATTACAATTGTAGTTATATTTAGTCAGCACTCTCCCAAGCATTCAGAAAGTATTCAGACCCCTTTCACTTTTGTCAATTTTGTTATGCTGTAGCCTGATTCTACAGTTGTAGAAATTCATTTTTTCTCATTAATCTATACTCAGTATCCCGTAATGACAAAGTGAAAACATAATTTTAGAAATGTCTATAAATTTATTAAAAAGAAAACACTCAAATATCATTGGCATAAGATCCTTCACTCAATACTTTATTGAAGCACTTTTGACACAATTGTCTAAGGAGGTTCTCAGTTATCCAGATCATGGTTGTCCCAAAGGTGGTCTTTCAAGAGGCAACTGGACCAGAAAGTCCTTTGGCACAATTACAGCCATGAGTCTTTTTGGGTATGACACAACAAGCTTTGCACACCTGGATTTTTTCCTTGCAAATCATCTCAAGCTCAGTCAAGTTGAATAGTGACCATCGGTGGACAGCCATTTTCAGGTCCCTCCTGAAATGTTCAATAGGGTTCAAGTCAGGACTCTGGCTGGGCCAATTTAGGTCATTCAGAGAGTTGTGAATACTGCACAGGTACAATGAATTTTACCAGCATTATACATTAATAAAATTTTATCATATTTAAGGAAATTGAATCATACTGGTTTGAGAAAGGTTGACTATACATAAATTTCCTGAGTACTTAACAAAGGAGTTATCAATGGGGATTTATGTCCCATAAGTTGGAGAATATTTATATTTTATAATTTGTATTTATATTTATATTTGTATCATTTATCAATTTTTAAATGCTTTTTAAAAGCTCACAGCACATAGAGTCACAGTTTCAGTTGGGTGGCCTTACAAATCTTAAAATTAAATGGATAACTATGACAATTATATTTATATTTAATATGTCGTACTATTTGGCAAATTACTTAAAATGTTTACCCTGATTACCTAGGCCAATATTCCTCCACCTTTCCAGATTGGCAGCCTAGTGCAGGGGGAGAAGAGGGGATTGTTTTGTGTGAGGAGCAGACACGGGTGCGTGCCCAGCTTCATTTGTGTGAGTGGCAGGCATGAGTGGGGATGCAAGTGCTGGCGCTCATGTAAATGGGGCTCTGAACACCAATGCCCAGCACTCATGCAAGTGCTGTGCGTATGGCCTACTTGCAAATTGGCTGTAGCCCACAGGTTGGGGACCCCTGACCTATACAATTCTTATTAATATAAGACCTGAAATTGAGAATAATTCTTATTGTATTTCACTGAAAATTTTTATAAACATGATAGTCAGATTGTAGGAGTGTAAACTATCACAGAAAGAGGTAAGGAATATAGTGATTTGTTTTTTGTTTGTACCTTTACATTTGCACTATTTAGTCACTTTGAAAAGTGTTTAAAGAAATGTATTTTTCCCTTTTGTTTTTACATGCCACTTACACAGATCCCCCAAATTCTCTCTTAATTAGATTCTTCTTGTTCTTTGCATTGTTCCCATCATATCATGGGGAAGTTGGAATTTTTCAACTCAACACACACACACACACACACACTTTGTTTTGTCTGCAGCAGTGGCAATGGATATGCCTATGGCTTGCATGTCTTTCAAACTTAGACTGCGGAATATAAAATCTAAATGGCCATATTGCAAAAACTCTTTTAACAGTTGAGGAGATGACTTGGAATCAAAAGCAGAATGGAATCATATTAATGAAAATGCTATTAAGAGGATTTAAAAAAAAAACCTTCCTCAAGTCAAGTTTGACTCCTGATTATGAAATATTTTTTCATTTCCATCCTAGTCCTAATCAGGCTGAACTCTTTCAAGATCAACCAAAGTTGGCCACCCAAGCTTATTTTGGGTGATTATAGTGTCCTCTCCATTATAATTGTTGTTCAGCTGCTAAATAATGTTTGATTCTTGGCGAACCCTTTGGACCATAGCACATGACGCTCCTCTATTCTCCATGGTTTCCGAGTTTTCATTCGGGTAAATTGTGTCGATGACACTAACCATCTCATTCTCTACCATCCCCTTTTCCTTTTGCCCAACCTCAGTTTTTTCCAGTGAGTCCTCTCTTCTCATGAGGTGGCCAAAGTTTTTCAGTTTCAGCTTCAATTTCTGTCTTTCCATAGTAAGTATTCTCCATCAGAATACTGTACAAAGTTCTCCCTAATTTGTGGAATATACAGTATCTAATCTAATCAGTCTTCTGGTTTTTTTTGGCAAAAGTATTTTTGATTGATTCACTAGCATATAGTTAATATTTCATGTTGAATTTATGTTGAAATGTTTGCAACGTGAGTTTTGTTTTATTTTATTTTGCAGATCTGGAGATCATAAAGGATCTATTGAAACAATGGCAACAAAATCATCGCTCCTTAAAGTAATCCTTTTAGGAGATGGAGGAGTTGGAAAGAGTTCAATTATGAACAGATACGTTACTAACAAATTTGATGCCCAGTTATTCCATACAATAGGTGTAGAATTCTTAAATAAAGAACTGGAAGTGGATGGACACTTTGTCACAATGCAGATATGGGACACTGCAGGCCAGGAACGATTTAGGAGCTTGAGGACTCCCTTCTACAGAGGTTCGGACTGTTGCCTTCTCACTTTCAGTGTAGATGATTCTCAAAGCTTCCAAAATCTGAGCAACTGGAAAAAAGAATTCATTTACTATGCAGATGTGAAAGAGCCTGAAATATTCCCTTTCGTGATACTGGGTAATAAGGTTGATATAACTGAGAGGCAAGTATCTACAGAAGAGGCCCAGGTCTGGTGCAGAAACAATGGCAACCATCCTTACTTTGAAACGAGTGCAAAAGATGCCACTAATGTTGCAGCAGCTTTCGAGGAAGCCGTTCGAAGAGTTCTTGCTACTGATGATAGATCAGATCACTTGATTCAAACAGATACAATAAATCTTCACCGAAAGCCCAAACCGAGTTCATCGTGCTGTTGACTATTTAGCTTTCATTCTTAACTGGGAATAATAGAACATATGATTTATTGAATGGCACTCTAATATATTAAACTGTAATATTTTACTGCTTTATGTGCTGGCCAGAAGATTCTCTTCAATGTGACCTATTATTAATTAAATGGTATCTGACATTTGGGGAAGGTATTAACTCAAGAATTCAATTAATTTAAGTGTTTGAATAATACATTATATACTAAAACTTGAAAGTTCTAGAAGCACTACTTGGGGACTCAGACGAGGAATAAAAATTTTATATCTACATGTATATTTTTGAGGTCACTAATTCATGTTTTGCTTCACTAAAACCTTTTTCATAAAGCAATATTAGTAGATAGCACATTCTTATTCACGATTGCATCTTTCATGTTTTTTAAAAAGATCTGATTTAATATAAATATTTTAAGGGCTTTTGCTATTTGCCTGTCACTGAACTGCCTGTAGATTTTAAGTTAGATAATAAATATGCATATATGGAGCCTGTGCGTGTTTGTCTTTATCTGTTCTTGCCCAATCCTGGGCAGTAGATAATACATTACTAGGTTGTTTTTTTAAAAAAAAATGGATTGCAGTATGTCTTAAATCTTGACATAAGTTGTCAGGTTTTTAAATTACTACTACATCAGTTTCGATTGAAAATCTGTGAATGAAATCCCAAACAGGTTTGTTGAGTTTGGATGAGAATTACAGGTAGTCTTCGACTTTATGACCACAATTGAGTCCAAAATTTCTGTTGCTAAGCAAGACAGTTACGTGAGTTTTGCCCCATTTTACCTTTCTTACCACAGTTCTTAAGTGAATCACTGCAGCTGCTAAATTAGTACCATGGTTGTTAAGAGAATCTGACTTCACCATTGATTTTGCTTGTCAGGTCGCAAAAGGTGATCACATGATCCCCAGAGACTGCAACTGTCATACTGTATATACAATTGCCAGGTGTCTGAATTTTGATTATGTGACCATGGGGATATTGCAACAGTCAGTAAGTGTGAAAATGTCATATGCCACTTTTTTCAGTGCCATTCTAACTTTAGACGTGTCACTAAACTAATGGTTGTAAGTCAAGAACTACCTCTATACTATAAATAGTTTTACAAGGCAGAAATCTTAATACAGGTGTAAAGCTAACTTGAACAAGACAACTTGCAAATCACATGGTGTTTACAAATACCATGTAGATGAAATGCTCACTGCTCCAAGTCAAGCATCTCTATTTAATTCCATTTCCAATTATACTATCTTTACATTTCTATTTTGGTATGTTTGTATAGTTACCATGTGCTAGTCTATTACGATTCCCCTGCTGTTTAGATACTATTTTAGTAGAAAGCAGAATACACTGATGTAGTTTTAGGGGACTGCACCACATTATTAAAAAAAAATAACAAAAAGGTTTTAGACTTGAGAACTTGTGATATTTTATTCATTTATATTTTCTTAACCACCCCATTTCACTGTATTCTCTAGACTTACCTGTATGTAAAGGTAAAAAGAATTATCATCTTATGATGACATCCCAATGAGAAGTGTATGTTATAATATTTGGTTTTAAATTCATTTTGCTTTGCCTATTAGCTACAATGGAAAACAAGGAATTCTAAATGCAGAAGTATTTAAATCACAATACAGAAAACATAAATACAAAGATTAATGCTTACATATTCAGAAACTGAAAATGTATTCCAACATTATGAGTGATCTTCTGTCAACATACAGGATTTTCCTACTTGTGTGCATTCTTGTATGTTCCAAACAATGTTGAGATAAGATAGGCAGCTTAAAGAGAAGTCCCTTCCTGTATCACTGGAAACATCTCTGCTTTTCCACTTTCAAAATAAGACCCAAATTTAAGTTAATGTTCAGCTATAAAAGCTCATTTGGCTAGTCACAATTGATTTAAAATACTCAAATCTATCCCATACAACTGTATGGATAAATTTAGCAGGATAACATGCAGCAATAGCACTTAAACTTATATACCACTTCACAGTGCTTTACAGCCCTCTCTTAAGTTGTTTAGAGCCAGCCTATTGCCCCCAACAATCTGGGTCCTCATTTTACTTGTAGGATGAAAGGCTGAGTCAATTTCGAGCTGGTGAGAATGTAACTGCCGAGCTTCTAGCAGCAGACAATGTATGCTTTGTGCTCCTAGAACTTAGATATACTATAAATCTTAATGTATGTTAACTAGAATTCATTCTGTCCTTTAAAAATTCCTGTTCTCAGAAAATGTACAGTATATTAAATATTTGCACTATAATGATTAGCATTGCAGACATATAACTGACATTTAAGTCATTTGTGCAACTGTAACTCTATATTTAAGGGGTATTTTCCATAATGCCTGCGAAAAGTACTGTAAGATACATATTAATTCAAAAAAAGTGAAATCGTTAAGGATTTGTCTGAACTATTCAGTGAACTGGCAACAGCTTTGTATATTAGAGGTTCACTGAACAACGGGTAGCCATTTAAATTTGTTTATAAATAATGTGTTGTGGCCCACCAGTGGCCAGTGGAACTGGCGGCAGACTCGGACAGAGAGGAGGTTGGAGCCTGTTCCCAATGTGCACATGTGCAGAGCTACCAGAAGGCAATGGTTAAGGAACAAAGGTTGACTCGAGTAAAGCCACAGGTGGATGAATGGCCCCTCCCATAAGGAATAAAGAGCAAAAGGGAGTGGTGCTTGCAGGAGACAATTAGTTTAATTAGTGTGAAGATTTGTTTATCTGAGTTCGTGACTCACAAAGACTCCTTACCAAGTATTTCTTGTACAACGTTGCGTTTGGAAGCTATCAGCCTGGCAACTCCCCAAGCTTGACAAGGTCTGTGGTTACAATTCACCCTTGAAAGACTGTTTGCTGCGACTTTATTGGATGTGAATGATAGGAATTCACATTAGCCAAATAAAAAGGGGTTTTGTTGGGACAAGGAATCCGTTTTGCGATTTTGTGAAGCCTAGGTCAGAACATAATGAATTTATTTGATAAACCGCAATACATTCAAGTTACATCTTAATAGTTTGAGAAAGAGGTGATATTCAGCAGGTTCTGACCAGTTCTGGAGAACCGGTAGCGGAAATTTTGAACAGTTCGGAGAACCATCTCTGACTGGAGATTTTACAGTATCCTTCCCCTGCCACGCCCACCAAGCCACGCCCACAGAACCAGTAAAAAAATTTGAATCCCACCACTGGTTTGTATTATTTAATGAACATTGTAGAAAATACTGGACAAAATTATTATAGTATACCAATCAATAACAGCCATTATATCTTCCAGCAGTTAATTTGCTATTACACCATCCAGTCCATTTATTTGTTTCATCCAGAAACCTCTGGAGCTGCTGTGCGACCACCTTCTGAATAACCTTCCCCAAAAAGGGAAAATTGGAGACATGTTGGAAATTATCCAAGTGGGTGGGAGTCCAGCGATGGCTTCTTAAAGGTGGACCACAGCCTCTTTAAGGTGCTGAGGCACCATCCCATCCTATAGGGAAGCATTAATTTAGGCAATAAAATATTCTCTATAGAAAAGCTATGTAATAGAAGTTAATGGATCTGCATTCCTAAGTACATACATTAATAATTGAATACAAGAGTTGCCAGTGTTTGCCATTTGCAAGTTCTGGATGTCATTCAATTTGAGATATCCTATCCTTGTGAAAGTATGAAGGCACCAGGGCAGAAACCAGGAGACTAAATTCTAATCCTGCCTTGGGCATGAAAGCCAACTGGGTAACTTTGGGCTAGTCTCTATCAGCCCAATTCAACTCGCTGCTTTACCGCCCCGAGTCCTTCGGGAGAGGGGCGGTATACAAATATAAATTGACTTGACTTGACTACTTGTAATAAAGATAGAATAAAAATAAAAATTAATATTTAATGTGCCTAAAGTAGAGCCAAGCATCTTGTGACCACCTCCTGCTTTACATAAAGGTCTGCAATTTTATTTGTCTGAAGACATTATTTTACTAATATACGTTCAGAGAAAAGAGAAAGTGGCATTCAAAAAAGTCATGTATGAAAATATCCTCTAGATCAGTGGTCTGCAACCTTTCTAGCTTTGGGGACTGG